>VWZX01001164.1:1092116-1391107 GCA_013399015.1 Galbula dea | reverse complement strand
GCCAGTAGTGTCCCGCCGCTGGGCGGAACTGGGACAGATGCGCATCCCCGCCAGCGCTGGCAGTGCAGGTGGCCGGGCGCGGCCCGCGGCCAGCTCCTGCGGGGCACTCACCGGCACAGTCTTGGATGCACAAAGCCTTATTTTAACACCCTCGTGTTTCAGTTCCTCTGTAAGGATAACGGGGCTAAAAACACCCCGAGTAACAGGGAAGCCCCTCCGCGGCCTCGGGGCGCCCCGTGCAGCGCCAGGGCTGTGGACAGCCCCCGGGCGCGCGCCCCGCGGAAGGAGCATGTCCCACGCCCGAGACTTTCTGCCCGCACCGCGCTGNTGTTGTTCGTCGCTCCCGCACCGCCGGCGCTAGACATGGGCTCCGCGGGCACCCGCCCCGCTCTGGCGGCTGCTCTCCTCTGCTTGGCCCGTCTGGTAAGTGCCACGGCCCTTCCTCGTGGATGGATGGATGGACGGACTGATGGGGGGGGTGGTGGTGGTGAGGAGGAGAAGGAGAAGAAGAAGAAGAAGAAGGAGAAAAAGAAAAAGAAAAAGAGGGAAAAGTGGGTAGAGGCGGCGAGTCTCTCCGCTCCCGGCATTCACCGGCCACTGCTATGCTCCTCTCCGCAGGCTCTGGGCTCGCCCTGTCCCGCTGTCTGCCAGTGCCCGGCGGCCGTGCCGCAGTGCGCCCCGGGCGTAGGGCTGGTGCCGGATGGCTGCGGCTGCTGCAAGGTCTGCGCCAAGCAGCTGAACGAGGACTGCAGCCGAACGCAGCCCTGCGACCACACCAAGGGGCTGGAGTGCAACTTCGGCGCCAGTCCCGCCGCGCTGAAGGGCATTTGCAGAGGTAAGCGGCTCCTCTTCCGCCTCCCCCGAGGGGAAAAAACCGTGGTCCCCGTAGTGCCGGAGTTTTAGTAATTTCGAGTCCATGTATGGTTATGCTTTGTTGTTGGTAGCTTGGCAGAAAGGCACATGACTTCAGCAGTCTGGAATGCAATTCAGTATGTCTGGGCTCCGCTAAACGCACATAAGGAAAAGTGATTCCTGACTAACTTATTGTTCTGGCCCCGTGTCTCCGGGGGATTGAAGGGAGCTCCACTGTAAATTGAATTTAACAGACCAGCAAATACTTGTGCTTAAACGAGTGATTCCCGCCGCTGACTCCCTCCTTTCCCTCTTTGTTGATCTCTGCAGCACAGTCCGAGGGGAGACCATGTGAATATAACTCCAAAATCTACCAAAACGGCGAAAGCTTCCAGCCGAACTGTAAACACCAGTGTACGTGCATAGATGGAGCTGTGGGCTGCATCCCGCTCTGCCCTCAAGAGCTCTCTCTTCCGAACCTGGGCTGCCCGAGCCCTAGACTGGTCAAAGTTCCTGGGCAGTGCTGTGAAGAATGGGTCTGCGATGAAAGGAAGGATGCACTGGATGAGCTGGAAGGCTTCTTCAGCAAAGAGTTTGGTCTAGATGATTCTGAAGGCGAACTGACCAGGAACAATGAGCTAATTGCCATTGTGAAGGGAGGCCTGAAGATGCTACCTGGTGAGTATGCGCTAATCTGTGTGACAGTGACAGTTAAGGGGAGGCGGCAAGACAACGGCTAGGATGACTCCTTAGTCTCCAGTGGAAAGAAAAAAACCCAGTCAGAGCATATATTTAAGCTAAGCCCTCCTTTTCTTTTTCAGTTTTTGGATCCGAGCCACAAAGCCGAGCTTTTGAGAATCCCAAATGCATTGTGCAAACAACCTCCTGGTCCCAGTGCTCAAAGACATGTGGAACTGGCATCTCCACAAGGGTTACCAATGACAATCCTGACTGCAAGCTCATCAAAGAAACCAGGATATGTGAAGTGAGGCCATGTGGCCAGCCTAGCTATGCCTCCCTAAAGGTAAATTCAGACTCTTCCAGTGCTCCTCTTCTTTCCAAACTGTGCTGGGTATAAGGTAAAGGCTGGAGAAAAATCTCCTGCTAATATTATTGCCTTTCTTTTACAGAAAGGAAAAAAATGTACCAAAACTAGGAAGTCCCCATCTCCAGTGAAGTTTACTTATGCCGGATGTTCCAGTGTGAAGAAGTACCGCCCCAAGTACTGTGGCTCCTGTGTGGATGGCAGGTGCTGTACGCCCCAGCAGACCAGGACTGTCAAGATCAGATTCCGCTGCGATGATGGGGAAACCTTCACCAAGAGCGTCATGATGATCCAGTCCTGCCGATGCAACTACAACTGTCCGCATGCAAATGAAGCTTATCCCTACTACAGACTAGTAAACGACATCCACAAATTTAGGGACTAAGTTGTGTTGGGGGTGGGATGCTAAACAGAATTTTGAAGTAACCAGCCATCGAGAAAGGACCTTTGATGGAAATGGTGCCTTGCCCATTTGAGGGCAACATTGAGATGTTACAAGAGTGCACTGTGCAACTGGACACTAATGCAACAGAGATTTAAGCATACTTAAAGCTTCATAGTACTGGAGCAACCTTACTGCTTCTTTTTGGAGCACCTTATCTAATTATGTACTGTTTTCTGTTTGTAAGTGATCAGATAAATATTTTGTTCCGGTTATGAAAACTTCTTTTCTATCCTGTTGAATTTAACAATATGCTTCTCCTTCTCCCATCCTTCTCATCTTCTCCCATCCTTTCCCAACCAAGTTGGAAGTTACATTCCTTCCTGAGGTGGGCACCTGTGGGGTGTTCACAGTGGCAGCTATTAGGTATTAATGGTAGTTTAATGGCAAACAGAAATCAGTTGTTTTAAAGCTGAGTATTTTATTTATCAAACTGTAGGGTTTTTTTGTTTGTTTTTCTTTGTGTTGTTTGTTGGGTTTTTTTTACCCCATCGAGCCCCTGTAATACTGGAATAAGTTGTAAATGATTTTAATTTTATATTCAATGAATTAAAAGAATTTATTTATGGAATTAATCATTTAATAAAGAAATATTTACCTAACTACTCTAAATAGAGCATTCTGATAGGTAACAGATTTAAATACAGCAAATGCAAGAGATTTCTGTGAAAACTCTGAATTCTGAAAAGCTTAGATTCTCTGAAAGTTAAAACAAGATCTACTCTAGATGCATCAATGAACTAGAAAGCTGAGTCTAAGTCTTTGAAGTGGGGGAACATACAGTCTGCAATCTCATACTCTAGAAAGCATATGCGGGAAAATCTTGGCATTGAAGGCAAATGTTTGATAAGAGACTGAAATGTTAATTAGACTGTCAGATTATTCAGACTCTCCCAGAATCTGCAGCATAAGGTACTTCATTAGAATGCAGTGCATGCATGGTGGCGTTAAACATTGGAGTGGAAGTGGCCATCAGGTCTCACATTTTTTTGGTGGCTGCTTCTTGCAAATTAATACATTTCTGTGGCAGAAGAATGTTTCCTACAGTCTGCAGGAGGTAGTTTGCTTTCAGTAAATTCAAATTAAATGAGCTTGAAGCAATGACTTTTGTTAATCCTAATAACCCAGTGATGAAAAGTAAACATTCTGTTAACGGGAGAAGAATGTGAGGAATTTCAAGTACTACTCCAGTAGAGTAAAAGGCTAAGCAGCTACTCTTTTCCTCACCTCCCCTTCCCACTTTTTAAATATGTAATTACACTATAATGTGGGACAGCTGACATATGCTAAGCCAAAGCAGTTTTAAGAGAGCTAGCTGGCGCACAGTAAGAAAATGACATTTTAAAAAAATAAGCTAGAGTAGGATCTGAGAAAGCATCAAACATTTGTACTGTTCTGGTTAGCATAAAGCTGCACCACTGATAAGACTGAAAGGAAGCCTGCAGCTGTTTGGTGGTTTTTTTCTTTTTTTGTTGGGTTAGTTCTCTGGTAAAGTATCCACCAATAGTCTTTAGTTACTTCTACTACTATAGCTACTTCTCATAAAAACCAGAGTGATTTTTAGGTTTTAGAATTGTGAAGGAGTGTCATCCAGTTAGATGCAGAAGTGGTAAAAAGCCAACTTTTTATTAGATTAGACATAAATATTTCAATAAAAGCTTCTATCTCAGAAGCTCATCTCTAGCAGCTACTTCTTTGCCTGAGAAATTACAGCCATCTCTCTTCTGCTCAGTCAAGTTCTCTCCCCGAAGGCATTCACAACTTGAGCCGTTTTGGAATTCACCACCTGGCCACCAGTCTCAGCTGTACCTAAACTTGTCTGTACAATGTTCGTTGACAGTGAAAGTGTAAAATGCAGTGAAGCGCTTTTGTTTGGCTTCTACTTACATCTAGCACTGACCACTTCACTACACTGGCCACTGAGGAACCATCAGGCTGTTGGGTAATTGCATGGAGAGAGGAAGAGCAGCTGTGTGCACATTCCTCACCATCCCATCACTTATACTTGACTGATGCTTGTCTAACTATATGATATGCTTAGACTGTATGTCTGTAAGATGCGCACCATATACAAGCAAAAGTGGCCCTTCCAACTCCTCCCTGAAGTGTAGCTCTGGCCAGACCCTGGATTTAACAGCCTGCACTTTAGGCTTTCCATGTTTTATCAAGTAGAGGGTGGTTCTGTAATGTGCCCACCAGAAAAATGTACTGTTGGGAGAGTAAGGGCTGCAGGAGCAGATCACGCAAATGTGAGTAAAATATACTAAATAAAATCATCCTGCTATAAAAAGAGGGGGAAAATCCCACTAAAATAAACGGCAAGTCTTCCAGAGCTGGCATCTCACACCAACTGATCATCATACATACAGTCCCCTCTTCACTTTCTGCATTTCATAATGACAATGACTGCAAAAGGAATCAGTGTCAGTTTTTCTCTATCAACTCTGCACTTGCTTTGAGATCGTTATATCCTCTGCTGTTCCAGCAGAAAAAGCCCTTAATACTAGGTATGGAAATACAAATGATAAAAGCACAAACTCCTTTGGTGGCTGCAAATCAGCAGGGCTTATTAGGCAAATCAGTGCAGTCAGCAGGGCTTACAGGTAAGGTTAATGAGCACAACTATAATTTTATTTCTTGGTCAAACCCTAAAATATCAATACCCTTGTTCAAGATGAATACTAAAAGATGAGGAGTTAAGAACATAATAAATTATGTACACAACAGGAAGCATTAAATTTTCAGTTCATGTCACTGCCAGGCCATCAAGCAGTTCAAATCCCTGAAACACAGCCACCTGCTTCGTGTGGAGTTCCCCTAAGCCCGGCAGGGGTCCACAGATCCCCGCGCCTGCCCTGGCAGTGCCGGCATGGCAGAAGGTGAGCAGCACTGCCGCAGCCTGCGGCCAAAGGACACAGCACTATCCTCTCTGCAGCAGCCTCAGCTTCAGACCTCCCGTCTCTACTCACTCAGCTCAGCTCCTGGTCCTTTCTTCTTTTTTAAGCTGCTCCGCAAGTCCCCAGGCAGCAGTCTTGGTGGGGTCACCTCAGGATGGAGCGTGGTGGCACTGGACAGTTTGCTGCCATCTGGTGCTGCCGCCAAAAGGAGCATTTGTCAAACTACACTTCTAGGACCAAAGGAACGTGCAACCTTGTATTCAATGCACACACTAATTTGCAAGAGTTTGATGGTAGTAACCACTACACAAGTCAGGGTTACATATAAAATCTTCCCTACTAATGAAGCACCGCAGTGAAAACAAAGTTTCTGCTTCCTTAAGTGCTGCATCACAGGAAACCTAAACCCAAGGGCATGCAGAAAACAGACTTCCATGACTACATCCAATCTTGTCTTGGGGGACGCTGCTCTCCTGAATGAGCAGCAGATGGGAGGAAAAGCTAACATCTTACTGACAGTAAGATGCCAAGCTATCAATTAACCCTCCCTGAGCTGAGCCATGAGAACCCCTACATTCCTTATCTCAATGTGCAGAGACCATAGCAAAGCAGTCCCCAGCTGGGCTTCCTGACCCCTCCCACAGACACCTTCTGGGAATCAGGCCCATCTCCCCACTGCTGGTGGGAAGTTGGTGGGCTATTCAAGAACAGGCAGAGGCACTGTGGATCAGTGGGATTGCTGCAGGAAGATTTCCAGTGCTCACAGTCCACTGACGCTGCATGAATCCTCCACAGGTCTTGAGGACTGAAACAAGAAACTTTGAAGTGGGCAGGCATTTAGGGTTGGAAGTCAAACCTACCTACTCACACAGAAGCAGTTAAATGTGTCACATCACTGGCCTGCTCCTGCCAGATGCTTGCCCTTAGAGCTGATCCTGCAGAAAAACACTGTGATGTATGTGCACGTTTTAGTTTAGTCCTGTCTAATCAGTGGAACTATTTCCATGCAGTGCCCAGAGGACTCAGCACACAGCAATGGAAGGCTGTGTAGTTTTACTGGCTGCTCTGCCTCAAGCCTGTTTCCATCTTCACAATTTTATTCTCCACACTGCATTACACAGACATGTATAAAATGTGGAGGTGCCACAGTAAAAGCAGTAACACACAACTAGCTTTGAACAGCTCATGAACAGCTGAACTGCTATGAAACTTGGGTGTCTAGAAAATATAAAACCTGTAAAAGTTGACTTCAACCAACAAAATGACACAATAAGCATCTGTTCATATTATCCTGTAAAGACCAAACACCAAGAAACTGACTAGATGGTACCCAGTAGGCTATGATTTTTTGCCCCAGAAAAACTACAGAGCTTTAACTTCTACATACACAATTTACATTGGAGAAGATCCTGAAAGACTCCAAGGCACCACTCACATAAGCAACCACTTGAAGTACAACCACTTACATGATGGAATGTAGCAACCATCCAGGAGGAAAATATTATGCAAGATTTTGCAAGGTCTCTGTTTACTACACAGAAGAAATTCAAAGGTAGGGTACATACAATTGTCAGATGGGAATCTCGCTAGGACATACATTAACAATTTAACCTCATGATGAATGCAGCTGCCATAAGAATGAAGGGACTCCATTTTAAGTATCTAACAGTCAGCAGTGTAGACCAGCAATATTCTGAGAACAGTAAACAGCAGATCAGAAGAAGCCAAGTATACCAGCTGAGTCAAAGACACCAGGTTTCTCTGAAGCTACCAATTTCCTTCAGCATCTTAAGCCAAACAAGTTAGATTCTAGTTAGTTCATGAATTTTACAAAATCAAGACACCAAGATGTCATGGCTGTAAAAACAGCAAGGCTATTAAGGAGAACTTAAACCAGGAAAATGTACTTCACTTTACAAAAGCAGATACTCGTGTTGCAGTGGAACAATCCCATTAAAACCAATACAGATGCCCAAGGAGAGTTGAAAGTAGAGGCTGGAGAAAAAAGGTCAACAAAGAGATGTCACTAAGAGTTTAGATATGAAAGGGATGGAGACTTCTCACAGTATCACAGGATCTACCAAGCTGGAAGAGACCCACGATGATCATAGAGTCCAGTTTCTCAACCTATGCAGGACATCCCAAGAATCACACCATGTGCCTAGGAGCATTGTCCAAACACTTCTTGAACTCTGTCAGGCTTGGTGCCGAGACCACTTCCCTGGGGAGGCTGTTCCAGAGTCCAACCACCCTCTGAGTGGAAAACCTTTTCCCAACCTCTAGCCTGAGCCTCCCCTTACTCAACTTCATCCTGTTTCCCCTAGTCCTATCGCTGTCCACTGGAGTGAGATTAGTCCCTGCCCCTCTGTTACCCCTTTTGAGGATGCTGAAGACAGCAATGAGGTCTCCCCTCAATCTCCTCTTCTCAAGGCTATTCCTACTTCTTTGACAGATTATTTTTAATCCATTCTGATTTGTCACTCAACCTCACATGCAGCTGTACTGATGCAGCTGATACAAAGAAGGCTAGTGTAAAAGGATGAGAAAAATATGAGGACTACTGTGCTAGTTTAATAATCCACTGTTTCTATCGCTAGTTGGAGCCACTAAGTCCACAAAGACCTCCCCTGGCCCCAAGGGTAGGTAAGGCTCTAGTGACTTTCTACATTTTATCACTGTTAATGATTTTTCCTGCCAAAATGCCTACTACAGTAAGATAGCTTGGAAATCCTTTTTGTCAGGAAAAGTTAGCAGTGGTGAGATCAGGCCAAGCCAGTGGAACTTTGCTTTGAAAACAAAAGAAATGTTACAATACACAGAGCTAATGAGGGAAATAAGCTCTTGTAATAAAAGTATCATTAGAGCCATGCAACAGTCCAATGGGGCACTGAGACCTGGCAGAACATAGTGGGAACACGTTGTTATCAAATCACAGACAGACAGGCAACAAACAACTATTCTTATTTTTCCCTGGCTTTACATGTCATCTGCAACTTCCCTTTCAGTTTCAGTACTTATTTTAAGTTGATTTTGCTACCATTTCTTGTCTTCCATACATGTGACCTCCTTCCATCTCACCACAACTTTCCACCAAATAAAACCATATGCACTGCCATAGCAACATTTTAATACAAACAGAGTAATCTTTGTTCGCTGAAGTATGCAGTTCATTTTTTTCTCTCTTATTAACAGAATCTGCATCTGCATACAGTTTAAATGAAAGTCATAGCAACAATATAAACAAATTCAAGATATTTTTTCCTTTGGAGGGAGGAAGAATAAATGTTTTCAGGAAAAGAGCGTGGGACTTAAGAAAGCAGAATGAAATGTTTGTGACCAAATAAGGCCTGAAGTTACATCATCACAGCTGTGTGTTCTCTTTTAAAAAAAACTGCTCTCACAAGGTGCTATACATTCTGAGTTCCTAGAGATGTCAATAGAGAACAGCCATATCTGGTAGGGAAGGTCTGAACCTCAGCTATGCTTATATACAGCATGTAAGTGCTATCAGCACTACAGTGAACTCAGAAATTGAGGGACCTTTTTAGACGAGTGTGTGTTCTGCATTGTAAATAGTTTTACTTCTAATGCAAAGTAAAACTGTACTGTTTGACTGGAGTAACAAACTGGTCCAGCATGCCTCTAAGACCTAGTGCCCACCACATATTTTGCAGCATGACCCTCTTTTCCTGTACGGATCAGCAATTCCTAATGTGGAGATAAACACAGTAGAAGCTGGAATGCAGATGTGCTCATTCAAAACTGAGCTGTTACACTGACAGGGTATAATGCAGTTTACATATAACAACTCAGTAACTTATGCCTCATACTCCCAGGAAGTTACACAAAAAAGCAGAACCACCAAGTGGGGCTGACTCAGTCCCACCTCTCAGATATTGCTATGGACTTAGCTATGCTCTATTTTTGTCCCTTATGGTTTGCGAAAGGGATGACTTCATTAAGCTTTTTTTTAGTGTGTTCATTCGGGACAAGAGCCTTTACTCTTTGCTTTGTAAGCTGACAGTCCTTCAGCTCAAGCACACTGCGAGGGCTTGAACCTAAGAAGTCTAAACATCACAGGAAATGCCATAACACTACACACAAACCGCTTGTTCCTTCTCTGACAAGCAGTTTATAGAGGAAATAAAAGAGTAAGCTTAGTAGGCGTAAAGTCAGGCACTCAATGCAAGCTGGTGTTGAATGACGAAGATTAAAACAACATCTCGCAATTTTCATTCACAGCCATCACTGCAATGAATCCAGGCAGAGTCCTGTAAGGATGCTCATATAATAGGATTACAGCAACAGTATTTTCAACAAGGACAGAAATGAAGTCTTCTAGGCAGCCTCATCTTATATTTCAAGTGGTTGACCAGAAATCTGAAAATACAGCTTTTCATGATGCATTTTCTCTCTTAGTTTCTTACATGATGCTTGCTTTGGGTTAAATCACTCAAAGGAATGAAAAACTTCCCATAACTGCCTATGAAAGTGCTGGAAATCATCTGCCTAGCCAGAGAGTGCATAAACTTAGATTAAATCAGTAACCTTATTATTACAAAGTACTACCACTGTTGCATAACCTGTATTGGTCACCTGTCATCAGTTAGGCTATGCTTTTAGCCGGAGACCATAATTTTGACTCATTTTTATATTTTATATTTTTATAAGCTTTTTCCAGCTTAGCAAAACTGAATAAAAATACTTGAATTGCATCTTGGTTTGCATTTGATGAATCACCACTGTTCAAACTTGTGTTACCATTATCAAAACTAAACAAATACAGGTAAATAGTAAGCTGGAAATGAATGGTTAATGCTACCAAGGTCTTTCACTCTCAATTTCATTGAACTCTTGAAGATGATTCCTAGCTCTGATGGGGAAATTGCAGTTCCAGTAACCACCACGGGAATGCTCCTTAATTTTTTAAAACCTTCACAGAATCACAAAATATTAGGAGTTGGAAGGGACCTCAAAAGATCATCTAGTCCAACTCCCCTGCCACAGCAGGATTCCCTAGACCAGGTCACTTTAAGGTGGGAAAAGACTTAAATCTGAAGGACAGATTTAACAGCAGCTTCATTTAAAAACAAGTCGTGGTTCTGTTTGACTGATAAGGAAGCTTAAACTAGATTTATATAAGAAAAAAATGGCAGACAAACTCTTTCAATTAATGAAAATCTACAAGATGAAAGTAATGCAAACTACAAAATAGTGTTCTTCAGCCAAAGACTAATCACATACATGCAGATCAACACTAACATTTGCAGCACTCTCATTTTAACTGTGTGCTATGAATCTTAACAGCAATGCCACGCTTTGCTGTCCAGATGAAGCATTTTCTTGCAAATGAACTGTGGCAGTTTTGCTGTTCTGCTCTTTGATTTGTGTTATCATGAATGAGTTCAAGACTGGTTTAAAGTAATTTGTGGCTACCAAGTCAGCGTGCAGTAATCACTGATTAGGAAAAGCTTATTCACTTTCACTGAACTGAGAAAATATGAAAGCAGCACCTATAGCTAGCAATCCAGGTCCTTTAAAAAGGGTTAAACAAACAAACACTGAAAGAAGAGGTGGGCACAGGACCAACAATGACCAAAAAAGAAAATAAAGCACAGGTGGCTACTGCCAGGCAAGAAGAAAAACTTCCCTATTTCACCAGGGGTTACAAAACGTAAGGGAAAGGACACAATACCACTGTGAGAAAAAGTAATACGTGATTACAAAGGTCTGACAGAATTTCCAAACTTCAGTAGCTAGATGTTACAGTGAACAATTTTTTAATGACAATTTGTTTGAAAAGGTGTGAAAAAAACCCAAACCCTTCTAAAACAATGAATATTTCAAAAATCCTCTCCAGGCAGCATGACAAGTAAGAAAATGACAGCCTGGTGCCCTGAAACCTAGATGGAGAGTCTGGAAGCCTGAAGTCTCTCCCATACTGTGGCCACAGCCTCCTGTTACCTTAACAAGTTCCATCACTGCTTTCTGTCTATCTGTAACGTCAGCACTGGCAGGAATAACACTTATGATTGAAAAAAACACCTTTGTGGAAAATTTAGTGTGCATCTCATGCCACCAACATTTGTCACAAAGATGCTAGTCTCAAGAATAAGGCAAAGAGACTGGGATAACAACACTGGCAAGCAACAGCCTCACAGAGCTGTTTACAAAGCAATCATGTCCTTAAGATTTCACAGAGTCTAACTTATCTAGATCCTTGCAATCTAACCCCAAATGTGTATGCTGATTCCCAAGAACTGCCTGGTGCAAGCATGCAGAGGAGCCCACCTTCCTCACACTGCTCCCAGCACACACTGTTCCCATCTTCTGACAGTCCCTGCCCCCAGACATAGAGGACTTAGATACAGTACTAAGTGGTCTGTGATCTAGAAATCATAGAATCTTGGAAGTTAACAACGTATTTCTATTGTCAGCAGATGATACACTACATGACTTTTTTTAAGGTTTATTTATTCTTGGGTAGGCAAATTCAGATGATATTCCAGTAAATATTTGCAATACCTGGCTGCAGTAGATAATACGAGTAACACGAGATGCGTAACATAAGTGGTGTTCAGAAGTCTAATATCCTGGCACTGGAGGCACACTATTCATCCATTCCTATTTATTTTAAAACCCATGTTAATTTAGAAGATCAGGGCAGAAGATTAAATGTAGAGCAGCACGCCACTCTGAACCACTGTTTGAACTGTCCATAACATGTTAAACAAGATGCAAGTAAGCAAAAAAACCCCAAATGTATTGCACTAGGCACCATAAACGTCACCGCAGTAGATTAAAGTAAGAAGTAAAAGTAAGATCATTTGCAGCCGCTCAGCATGACAGAGAAATACCCTGAACAAAAATTAATCTCATGAAACACCAGTGGCTTTAACACAAAGGTGTGGTCAGATATTTAACATCAGATTTCAGACACTGAACTGTTAGGGTAAAAGGAAAAATATACATTGTTAAAACTAACTTGGAAAGCTTAAATTTGAGTTACTCTGATTTATTAAAGATACATGGCCAAAAGGCTGCAATTAAATAAGAATGTATTTTTTTTCTGTGACTGGCAATATCCTATCTTTTTATTTACATCCCTAAATAGGTACTATTAAATCCAAAAATAGGCAATTTGGAACTGCTGCCTTTAGTGAAGGAAGCCAAAACAAGCCTCTGAGAACTCAAGTTGCATAAAAAAAGGATTTAATTAATTAAAAAAATATAAAATGCTCATTCCACGCTCTTCTCTCAAGGAGATGTCATGAACTGTCCCGAATTTCCCCTTCTTCCATAGATGAAAGGGATGAACTTTCACTGTCTGGGTTCTCTGCAGGATCACTGCCATCTGAGGGTGTGAGACACAAACAAAAAAACAAACAAGAGTTAGTTTCAGCAATGTTGGTTGTACATCAAACACAAGCAGTTTCATATTTTCCTTTCCTTTTAATCACACTTCCTTTGAGGACAACTATTTCATAAGACATAACAAGTCTCCTAACATGGGATAAAGACCTAGATAGGACCTTGCTGGTGAAGGAGAAAGCAAGAAAATGTCGAGAATTTCTTTTCGTTTTTCAGTGTTGGTCTTTCAGTTAAGTAGGCAAGCAGAGTATTTATCCCACACAAAACTCTTCCTTTTCACCTGAGAATTTCAAATTACTCTCTTGGTTTATTTGTTTTAAACATTGTGTTCCATGTTGTTATAAATTATAAATCATTTACAGAGTTATTAGCATGTTAGTCAAGGTGGGGAACTACTGAGAAATTCTAAACAGAGATGGAAAATTAAGATGATGCACCTATGTGCTTTTTCCATATGTCCCACCATTTCAAAGATGGTGTTAAGCTGTGAGAATTCATAAGCTGAACTGACAAGGTTATAGCTGCACAATAACTTGTGCCTTAGGACACGGCTGTCGTGTTCTGCTGAGATCATATTGTGAAGCACTTGTTTCCCAAACTGGTCTTCAGCCTCATACCCTGAGACTCCTTTTTTAACAAGAACTGACCCCAGTCACCTTGTGGTGAGGTCACTAGATGCCACTGATCAGTGGCACTCAAGCAGCACAAAAATAAACTACTGCAAAGTTGGCCCATGATTCACACCCTGCTCCCGTTATTTTCACTATTTGATTCAAGTATGAATTTAAAGAAGTTTTTGAGCATTTAGTGTTAGATGCTTCAATAAAGAAATGTTACCGAAAGAGAGCTGCTGAAGTATAGATGCTGTTTTGTCAAGATAAACTCTACAGCTGGCAAACATGGATAATACACAGGACACGGTGTGCACCTGAACACTTTCAATGGAATTTGTTCAAGAAAATAGAAGCATTTCACCCAGAAACATTAGAGGTCACATTTTGTCTACATTAAATCTAGTGTATAATCAATTAACATTTATATGCCAGATATGTACTGAGTAATGCACAAAGTAAGGATTGTTTTTTGCCCCTAAGTCCTGTGAAAGCTGCTATAATCCCCTACTATCTTCAGCCATGACTGACCTTGTATGCTGAAATCAGAGCACCTGTAGTTTTCACTATAAGCAAGTCAAGCATCAAACCATTACATAAAAGAATGTGGCAATCTTCTGACTCACAGTGAAGCTCAGTAGACAGTTCTTAGCTTTAGTTTAGTCTGTTACAGTGAGTTTTATTTAAGAGGAATTCTAGACTGCCTTCACTAAAAAACCCCATTATTTTTATGTGTTGATAGCATTCCCTATAAATTAAGATTATCCAGTCCTTCCTACTGTAAAACTGCCTGCAGTTTACTTATAATGTAAAACTTAAACTCTTGCTTAAATTTTTCAGTGCCAGTTTTCTTTCTCAATCCTTATTTTCCTTCATTTTTAATAAAGTTTCAGCCAAAATACTTGAGCCATTTCTGAGAACAAGGATAGGAGAAATAGGCTTTGTCCTCATTACATTCTAGAAGTCTCTCTTTGAAGGTGTCCAGCTCTAGGTCTCCCTCAATTTTGGAGGGTAGTATCTTTAATGGTGGGGGGAACTATGATCTTCCCTCAGCCTGTTGCTGTGGCTACGAAAACCTGCCTCTGTTCTTCCCAGGGAAGCAGGCAGATCTGAGATTGTTCAGTATAAAGAAACATAATTTCAGCAGTTAAATTCCCACAAGACTTCTTTTCTTTTTCTAGCCTAGGCCCTTTTGAAAACAGACCCTGTAGTGCTATGGTAGTTGAAGGCCCTTTGCTCCAGCAGACACCCTGCCAGACATCCATTCATCAGTGCAGCAGCTGTTTGCCTGGAATGCCAAGAGGAGGTCAGCTGGACAGGCACTCTGAGACAAGTGTCCCTCCGGGGGCACACGGAGAAAGAAGGCAGAAAAGAAAGGCAGCATTGGTGAGATAGGGTAAGCCAGAGCAGGATGGATGCCTTAGGAAGAATGTGCAAGTGATACAAAAAGACATATGTGTCAAAGAAACTTGACTGCAAGTAATAACACAAGATGCTGCGGTAGAAAGGTCACCCCTGGGAGATGGGAGTGGGCTTAAGCAACTCTCTGATTACAACAGACTTCTCTACAGAGAGCTTGGAGGTGAACTCATGATTGCCACTCTTAGCAATCAATTATCTGTGAAGGCAACTGGTAGAGCAAACTTTATTATGTAAAGATGACAAACCAGAAGGGTACATGACTGTGCCACGCTTCAACACAAGTGATATTTTGTCCTCCAGGGGAATAATAGCAACAAAAAAGCTTTCCTATTTTTATATTCATACCCTGAACACACTTTTCCTGAAAGAATCTGAGGTTACTCTTAACAGAAGAAGTTCCAGTAACACAAGGTCCAAACCAAACTCAAGGCTGAACTTAAGTGTTAATGTTAACTGAAAGGATGTACAAAAATAAATTATAATAGAAATTGTGAAAATCATGGTGGGGGGGTGTTGCAATTAGCTATAATTTCTTGCTATGCTGTAATCAAGACATGTCAACAGGGAGCTATGCACTTATTTTTATGTAATCTATAGAAACTGTTGGGAAAAAAAGAAGAAAATTAATGTTTCACAAAACCTGAAATAGCTGCCAGTGTGCTCTGAATGCCAACTACAGGGATGACCGCCAAGTGATTCCTGCAGCAGAGGAAGGTCACCGTCTTGAAGAGACACACTTGCACTGCCCTGTGACAGAACCATCATGAGGAAAGGCTGAGGGAGCTGGGTCTCTTTAGCTTGGAGAAGAGGAGGCTAAGGGGTGATCTCATTTATGCTTTTAAATATGTGAAGAGTGAGCGTCAGGCTCTCTCAGTGAAGCCCAGTGACAAGACAAGGGGCAATGGCTGTAAGCTGAAGCATAGGAGGTTCCATGTGAACAGAAGAAAAAATTTTTTCACAGTGAAGGTGCCAGAGCACTGGAGCAGACTGCCCAGAGAGGTTGTGGAGTCTTCTCTGGAGATATTCAAAACACATCTGGACGTGTTTCTGTGTGACCTGGTCTAGGGAATTCTGCTGTGGCAAGGGGGTTGGACTAGATGATCTTTTGAGGTCCCTTCCAACTCCTAACATTCTGTGATCAGCACTTTCCCAGCTATTATTGTCTCTCTTTTTTCTTTTGCCCTTCTACTCTGCCTTCTACAAATTTTCTGCGGCAGCACAACCTAAAAATCTAGTTGGTTGATGAACACTTATTTGAACCTATTCCCTTAAAAGAACAACCTACCTCCTAGCTCAGGTGACACTGACAATCACCCTACTCAGATTACATTCATGGGTCAATTTCCTCCTGACATCTAAATCAAACGGGTAGAGGTGACTACTGAAAAGCAAGGGAAAGCAAAGAAATAATAAACAGAAAGTATCTAGTTTCTTTGTACTCCAGTGTATGTATGTGCATGCCTAGGGTGAATATCAGTGGACCTAGCTTCTCAGACAAGACTACTACCTCATGCTCTGGCACAGTATCTCACTCTCAGAAGCTGTTGTAGTACAAAGCACAAGAAATGTTTGAATGCCATTTCTTTCAGAGTAGGTTGCTCCAATAGATCATTTAGCGTCATCTAGCCAGAACAACCAAGACTCATGGAAGTTTGACATCACTAGTACAATATCCTCAGTCTCATCATTTGTTCAGTGAAATTACATAGAGGCTGATTTGCCACAGTGAAACAACCATTGTAAACACATGTCAAAGCTTTTCCTCAGAAATTTGTAAAAATTACAGACTGGTCCATCACTGAAAAGTAAGGCATTTGATTACTAAGGTAAGTACCCCAGCAACTAGCTGGGTGACTAAGAGACAAGGGAACTAATTCCCTCTATCAGCAGCTGCAGAAAGTAAAGCTGGGACATACAGCCTTTACACTGGAGAAAAAGATGGAAATTAACTTCAAAACTAAAATACAAATTCCTGCTAGATCTGGATTGTCCTCTAAGTTAACTCCAAGATAAAAATTTTTCCTTAACTAAGTACTTTTTGAAATATAACATTGTGCTTTTAACCCACCTGAAATGTGACCTCACTATTATGATCTTTAATAACTGTCCTGTAATACAGAATTATTTGCCCAATGTTAGGAATTGTGCTGGGAAATAGTGGAGAATGAGTCCTTTGTATGATTAGCAGGTTTACTCCAAACTTAATCTTCCCCAGACAGCTTGACTTTTTAAAAATAACCAACTCCATCAAACTGCTCCATACAAAATTTGGCAAAGGTCTGAAGAGTTGTTTTACCCTAGAGGCTAAAAATAGACACCACCCCCTCCCACCAAAAAGAACCAAATAGAAAACAAAACAAGCACATAATAGTTAACTCAAAACAAGTTAGGAAAACCACACACAATACACCTTATGGACATAAGCCATCAGCCATCAGTTTTGAGACACAACATTTGTGACAGCCTTTTTAAAGCAATCTCTTAGATGCAGAGGGAAATACAAGACATAGTAGACATTCCTAGTATTACTAATTGGTGTATCCTTAATTATTGTTTATTTATCTAAAACATGTAAGTATAGCATAACATGAAATAAATATATGCTTACCTTGGCCAAGAACCACCATGTCTTTCTTCAGTGTTTTCAAGACCACAAAGAACGTTGGATATTCTATTATGATTTTGCCTTTCAAATTGTCTAGGAGGCTTCTACTGGCATCCAGTTCATTGTACCTTAAAAATAGCAGGGAAGTTTTATTTTGGATTTTAATATGACCAAGGACATAATGTACTCTTGAGGAAGAGGTAGAGGGGGAAGCTTTCTGGCAATTCACAGGATTTTCAGATGATATCATGTTCAGAAGAACTATTTTATGATTCAAATTACATACCCAGTCTTATTATCCAACTACATAATTTTTAAGAAAATCAAGTCAGATTTCTCTAAGGGCTGAAATGTTTTATGAGTTCTTATATATTTGCCAAAATCAGATGTGGACATAGGGTTGTCAAAATCGATCTATTTACCAAAATCAGATTCTAAATTAAAAGTAAGACAATGTTTTATTTATGGCCTTTAACACTACAGGTTTAAATTTACATGGTTTGTAGTGTACCTTATTTATCACATTTGCTTATGAATTATCAGTCAAATACTGCAAAGATGAAATAAAAAGCATATCTGAACAACTACTAAAGCAAAGGTATATTGGGAGTACTTAGAGCTCTGTCTCTGTAGAAGTAAGGGCTCTGATACCCAGAACACTGGGACAATAATTTCTAAAAGATGGTAAATCATCTCTGTTTATGTCTAAGCAAATCTCTGCTAACCACACCATCTGCAAGAAACTCTCTGTAGAACTCTCCACATATGTGTGTGCTACAAGAAGCATGTGAATGGGATGTGCAGTCCTTTCCCAGAAAAGGCTCCTCTTCACCCTGGAGGATGAAGTCAGGTACATAGAAAATGATGGCACAGAAATAAAAAGGAAACTGAGCATCTTGTGCGCAATTATTTCCTAGATCTGTAATATTCTCTCCCAACTCTCTAACTGGAAACTTGGATGTGGGAATCTATGGAAAGGAAGGGATATTTCAACACCCTCTGAAAGAGAAACCCTGTTGCTTTCACCTGCTATAACTGTAGCATCTAACAGATGCTCTGATATTATTATACTGCAGTCTAAGCTTTGCAATTCTTTCTGTAATCAGCATGATTAAATTACTACTAAGCTATTGTATCAGTTAAAGGCGAATGAAGCTCAAACCCAAAATATACTGCAGGTAATAAGTGGATTATTTTCCACAGCTACTCTATCTCATCTGATCATTAACATATTATGCAGTTGGGTCTTCTTTAGCCAAAACCAACACCGGATGGATGAAGGAAATGTTTTATTTTATGATTTACAGTAAATTGTGATTAATAACAGTACATCAGAAGAGCCAGAGTCAGCACATAAGAATACTACTGAAGGTAAACCAGGATTTGAGTTCTTGGGATTTAAGGGAAACTTAGTTTGAGCAAAACCTATTTCTCTCTCATATTCAACTTCAGTCACCATGAAAATATTTGGTTTCATGTTTCTCTCAACCCCAAGTAATTATGAAGCCCTTTAAAAGGGGTAACAATATATTACATTTCTTATTGTATGAATGCATTAATAATTTATGGATTAACACAGATTAACAGAAACATATTCACTGCCTTAGTTACATTACTCTAAATGCAAAGTATGGCAATACCTTTCCTTTGGCAAGGACTTCAACGCATTCCTCTATGGTTAAGAAAATGTTTACCACCAAGAAGCTAAAGTAGTTCACATGCCACAATGCATTTTCCATTATCTCATGTTTTAGACAAAACACCTCTAGCATCCAGCTTGGCATATGATAAAACATTGTACTCAGAACTATTTTATGATAGTAAATTACTGAAGTGTTAGGTCACTGACTCAGAGCTTTATCTTTTCTTGTACTTAAAGCAAATTTTATTGGTTGACAGTGACTGAGAAAGCATCTAAATTTTTAGTGCATAATGTGGACTGTAAACTTAAGGAAGAATATAACAGAGGAGCTTAGTGCTTCTCCTTTTTAAACTCTGCTATTATCCAAAGACCTCAGCCTACCACATTCCCACCTTTATACAGAACAGCAAGTTGAGGTTTTCTGCTAATCCACCTGCCAACCTCTTCCTTGACTGTGCATGCTTAAGAGATCTCAAAAGAAAACTAATACTTGTCACTCAATTCCGAAGTCTAACACAGGATGGCTCCTGAGCAAGACTGATTTTTCAGGTTCTCTCTGAAACACTTTGTCATGATAAAAACCTTCCCAGTTTTATCCCAGAACTAGAACAAAGTCACATATCAGAAAGTGAACAACACAGACTTACAGGTAAAAGATGACTGCCCTGTAAAGGCTTTTCTCAGAAGCCTATATACAGACACAATTTCAATTTTACTCATGAAAAGGATAGACCTGTTTGGAGAAAAATGAAGTGAAAAGGCATTTTTGCGAGTCTTTTAACTTCCTGAACTGATTATTCACCAGGGTGAGCTGAGGCCACAGAGTTAACACTGGAATACAGATCCTCCCATGTATTTGCAGGGAGGTGGTCTCACCAAAGGTAGGAGATGGAGCAGGGAGAACCTGGTAATCAGATATTACCAAATACTCTTTTATTGCCATTATTACCTACTCGTCCTGTACCACTGTGACAGCATAGTCTGCTCAGTAAGGACTGGACCCGTAACAAGCTGCAACCTTTTTCAGGCCCTTCCTTCACTATGCATTTCAAATGGCAACCAAGTCAAAAGAATGACAACCAGCTAAGTCTGTCCTTTCTCTCAGTCTCTTCTACGCTCCACGGTCAGTTGCAGGAACCAATTTAACTGAGGCTGTAATCCTAAATAAGCTCCTTTGGCCCTTCAGGCCAGGACAGATTTGAAGATCACAGAACCACAGAATGTTAGGGGTTGGAAGGGACCTCAAAAGATCATCTAGTCCAATCCCAAGATAAGTCTGGCTTAAAACAAACTGACTACCCTGACAGAATCAGTGCCTTAACACCCCATTTTCACATCTTTCTTTTAAACCCTCCCCCTGTTTTCGTGTTTCTTCCACTGCCCGGTTCATGCAAATCACCTGTATTACGGCTTCCCGATCCTTGTATTCAGTGGGGCTCCTCTTTGTACCCTCCCCTCTCAATCTTCTTCCCTCCCTGATACTTACTTCCTACATTTTCTCTCTCCTTACCATACATTCCCTCAGCCTCCTTGTCCAACATCCATCATCTAATAATACACTTTACTGATTATTTTCTTGCCCCAAGCAAACTTTAATGCCTATGCTATGAAGCAAAAACCAGGCCTGGATTTCTTAGTAAGATGACTCCATTTATAAGGACCACAAAGAGACAACCTTGGCAGACAAGAGCTTTTGATTTTAGCTGGATTGAAGTAACAATAATTGCTTTTAAAGGACAAAAATTAAATAAAATCTGCATGCCAGCAGGCAGTTTAAAAGCCTACAAAAATTGTGACAATTGAGAAAATTTAACAAGATTCAGAAATGGCTTTGTTACCTTTCACAAAATATTGAAATTAATGTGGCTCTGTACTTCTGATAGCATCTATGAGTTTCTCCAAAGGAACATACTGTGATACTGTGATAGTTTCACTATCTATAGTTATTCCACCACCTTCCAGGAATTCAACAATTCAGTCTCCTAATCTGACTCCCACAGGCAGGAATGCAGTATTAGGTCACTGCATCACAACAAGCTCCCCTCAAATGGAGCCTGTGGCTATCATCTCAGTGGCGTAACTTGTCTCCATGAATTCAGACAGCAGGAAATTCCCTGCTGATCAGGTTTTCCTGAATGTCGGCTACAGGAACTTTGATTCTAATAATAAAGAGAAACCTGCAACCTGGAATTAAAGATAAATTGTAATCATGTTATTTCTTTAGTTTAGTCTTCTAGACACTGAAAAAAAACCAAACAAGTTTAACCATCTAAAAAATTGTAAATTTTACTAAAATGCATATTTGTATAATGACACTCCTGTGAGAGAGAGCGACAAACATCCTTGCACATATTTGAAACAAAGATGATTTCCGTCCTAGAACTGAGTGGAAACACCAAGGTATTTACCTGGCAGAACTCAGATACAATAAATCATGCTATTTTGCACTTAGTCCTAAAAATCCACAATCAAACTTCTGCTAACTTATGGGAAGACTTAAGATTTCCCCCCCCTCCCCCAAACAGAAGAGGATGGCACTTGCTAAGTATCTGCATTTGCCTAGAAGAGAGCAAAGACTGGGTACAACATTTAAAGTCTCTCACAAGCACTCACTCTGAAGTACTGCAGCGCAGCAAAGATAATAACTAACAGATGGACTTTCATTCCTAAGTGATGAATAACCTCTTCGTGTGGTAATGATTTGGTGAATGTGGAAGTACTGAAATGCAGTCTTGAATGAGGCATGGAAAGTTATATGGCAGAAAGTAAATACAATGTATTGAAATTATGCATAATTTTTGTATTTAACCTTGTCACTAGAATTCTGACATTTTAAACATGTGGAACACAGTCCATTTTTTAAATCCATGTAATTGAAAAACAATCAGAAAATTCAACAAGCAGACATGCAGAGAGAGACCTTAGAAACAAAAAAGGAAATGACTTGCCATAACACTTCCTTTGTAACTAATTCTTATTAACAGCTAAACAATATGAAAGACACTCTTCTAAGGAAGGCAGATAGGAACCAAATCTAAGTTAATTTTTTAATATGAAAAAAATTATACTTCAGTTTACACAAATATTTTAAAACCTGCAAGCTCTTCCTTCCACTCTTCGTCTGTTTTTCTCCTAGTCTATGACCTCCATAATTTGTCTCAAGAGATGTTCACTAACCTCTCCTCCATACCGTCAACATCTGCATAGCTCAACCTATACCAATACAGACAAGATACCTGGCCAATCCCTTTTCAAGTCAGATCCCATTCTTAAGTAATGCTTTTATCACAGATGTCCTTTTTCTGAAAAAAACCAGGAAAATTAGGCCAAGAAACCTTCTCTTACCAACTATTTGGCCC
The DNA here is from genome assembly GCA_013399015.1 of Galbula dea. Classification (NCBI taxonomy): domain Eukaryota; kingdom Metazoa; phylum Chordata; class Aves; order Piciformes; family Galbulidae; genus Galbula; species Galbula dea. The sequence goes on along the minus strand of VWZX01001164.1, from coordinate 1,368,861 downwards.
ATAATTCCTCCTAGGAACCAACTGAAAAAGGACAGGGAGAAAGTTGCCAGCATACCAAGAAAGCATCTCAGACATTGTCATCATCTCCTAACTATATCTACATACACAGGATACACAAAGGCACTTCCAAATAACAAGAAAACCATGAAGCTGTTTCTTTTTCTTGCCACATTTCAGCCATATATCATCCTCAAACAAAACCCATATTAAAACAAGCTGGAACAATCTGCAGTCTTCTCTCGGGCTGTAAGAGGCACTTCCACTAGGGAAATCTAAGAACTGCTGAAATGAAAACAAACAAACCAACCAACCCACCCCAAGCCCACAAAGCCCCTCTTCTTACAGACATATTTCAGGGAGTTAAAACATCCTGGAAGAACAAAAAAAAGTAATATCCAGGTTAAAACAGTAGGAAAACCAACTGTACCTAAATTATTTGTCACAATAGTAGGTGACCAGAAAGATTCAATGACTTGCTCACTTTTACCCTAGAAAATATCCAAAACAGTTAATGGAAAGAAGGGAAAAGCAAAGTAAGACTAGACATAAGTCACTGTAGAAGCACAAAGGCTGTCCTTGTTTAAACCTCTTGAGAATGAGGCAACTGCAAAGAGAAAAAACACAGTACAAGCTGTTTAATGACAATCATGGAAAAATACATCAATTGATGGCAAAACCCATAAAGCAGATAAGGCATCTGCTGAAACAATTTAGTGGACTGAGCATTAAGAGTGATGTGGTAAAAGGATTCAGGATGCGCAATAATGATCTGAAGGTTAACTGAAGTACAAACCACTCTGCATTTTTTAGTTATGGAAGAAAGTAAGACAAAACTGAAGGAAAATGTGAAACTAGCAAATGTCAGTTTCTTGGATTTGGTAGAATTTGGTTCAAAGAATACAGAAGTAAAGTGATACTGAATTTCAAGAAAGCAAATACTTTCCCCACCTGGTAAGACATAATGAAAAGAAGTAACAAAATCCAGCAGCAAGTAATGATGTTATAATTTAAGTGCATCACAGAAGTCAAAATATGTAACTTGAACCATTCATGAACTGGCCTGATCACGGAGAAAAAGCAAATGTCTTAAGTTGACTTTAATTACAGTACTGTTACATACACTCATGAAATGTTACTGTAAATAATTTTGGAGGTGGGGAGTGTTCTTTGGAATACCAAAGGATGGAATGAAAAACCCTTAATACATCAAGTTCAGAAAACTAATAGGTCACATCTCTTTTGACAAATTAACCCAAGTAATCAGTGCACTGATAAAATAAACAAATATAAAACTGATGAGAAACCAGTGCTTGTAAACTGGCAATACTTTTACTATTACACTTGGGTTAATCTAATGAACCTCTGCTTCAGGAACAGGAAGAATTGGTACTTCTGTAACTTTGGATCCCTAGATAGCAAATTCTCGCTTCCAAATTTAGTGCATATGGAGATAGCCTGAATACTTCTAACACTCTTTACTAAATGAGGGAAACATATCCACGAATTTATACTTATTTGCAGGGGAGTCATACAGTGCCATAAACCATCCATTAAGGGGTTACTAATGCTTTACAATGAAAAGGCAAAGCTATGAAATAAAGAAAACAAATTATTTTCTTGGCAAACAAGCAGAAAGGTCATTTCCTTCCTTGTCAAGGATCAAACAATCAGTCCTAGCTCATTTTCATCAAGAAAGAGAAAAGGAGGGATTCCCCTTTGGCAGCATAAAGAGGAAGTAACAAGTTTTCTCCTTCCTGACTAGAACATGAAGAGGTTCTCCTCTACCGTGCCTTGACAAAAATGCTGATGACTACACTGCCATGTTTCATAGTGCTGCAGCTTCTAAGTTTAGCCTACTACTTCAACAGCCCATGAATGAATCTTCATCTTTGCTCCTAGAAGCCTCTTACTCCAGCCTCCCCATGCTACCTGCTCCCCAGTATTGAGAAACTTAGCTACCTTTAAGTCAGCATCACACTGTGGCTTTTTCTTCCAAAAAACTAGCACCAAATCCTCTTTTTCCTTCAGAAAAATATTTTAACAGCAACCCAGACAGATAAGTTGAATTAAAACCCTTGATACACCTCACAACACTTAACGCTAGGCTGGAATAGGACAAGTGGTTTGAAGGGCTTGAAGGGGAAAACTTATGAGGAAAGGCTGAAGTTGCTTGGTCTCTTCGGCCTGGAGAAGAGACCTCATCGCTGTGTATAACTTACTCACCAGAGAGAAAGAGGGGTGGGTGCTGACCTCTTCTCTCTGGTAACCAGTAACAGGACCCAGGGTAATGGCATGAAGCTGTGCCAGGGGAGGTTCAGGCTGGATGTTAGGAAAAGGTTCTTTACCCAGAGAGCCATGGAGCACTGGAACAGGCTTCCCAGGAAGACTGTCATGCCTCAACTCTCACAGAGTTTAAGAGGCACTTGGACAATGCACTTAGGCACATAGTGTGACTTTGGGGTTGTCCTGTGCCTACAGGAGTTGGACTCGATGATCCTTGTGGGTCCCTCCCAACTCAGGGCATTCTGTGAACATTATTTCTACTCTATAGTCCATTTTTACCAGCTCCTTCCACCAGTCAAGGGGTAACAGATTATTCAACAGGATTTTTTCCAACTGCAATCTTGGAGTTCATGGACTGTCTTCTTGCCTTCAAGTTTGCCTGATATGTGCATGCTACACAGTATGCAAACTTCCACAAAGTTCCATACTATGCCTGTGTTACACAGTACATACATACAGACAAGATCCTCTCTGCTCCCTAGTAGAGATGGTGGGCTGGAGCAAACTGCAAGATTTGTTTCCTGAAACAGCCTTTTCTAGGTGCACATTTCCTCTGTGACAAGAGAGAAAATCTGCCTGTGCTGGGTATGCTGCTCCCAAGCTCCAATCCCAGTTATGATGCAGAAAAGAGGTTACTGTGTACAGTTTTCTTTACAATTTGGGGTCTGCCTATCTGCACTGCAAGCATGAAGGGTCTGAAGATCTCCCTGTGGTGCTTAACAGAATACCATGAGACAAGTAGACAGGACAAACCACTGGCTGAAGCCAACACTAACGACTGCATTATCTTATCTTCCACCTCTTCACTTACTCACATATTGCTCCTCTGTAAGTGATCTGGATCCAACTTGCTCCAATACAGACAGCAGAATTTTGGAGTGAAGACCATAATATCAAATAAATCTTTGTGCAATAGATGTCTTAGTCAGTGACTCTCTAACTGGGACACTCCAGAAGCCCTAATGCAATAAGATTAATTATAAAACAGTTCATCCAAAAGAATTCAGCTTGGGTTACAAAACACTGGATTGTTATTTTAAAAAACAGGCACCCACTGGTTCATAAAGGAATCCCTTTCAAGAAAAAAAAAGAATGATTGCTCAAGATAGTAACATGGACAAATTCTGGGGGTTTTTTTGGAAACATGCCAAAAATCTTCTCAAAGGTTAAGTAATTGCAGTCAGACATCATAAACATCAGCTATGCATGCTACAGATTCAGACCATGCATCTTATACTCAGCACTAAATAGTTTTCTGCTTTCCATCTATGTTGTGCAATACAGGATTTCAATGACAAACGTAAGCAGCTAGGAAGGAAAAGTGACTTTTTTTACAGTAAAAGCTGTGTATCCTGGCATCTGCTGCTCTGCATCATTTTTGCAAGCAGAGAGATTAATGTTCAGATAGAGAAGGAGCATGTGAAAAATGACACCGAAATGGCTGCAGTAACAAAACTAGAAAGCCTGAAATGACTTACAAGAAAATGTAACAAAATAATAAAGAAAACCTGAAGTTTTAATAAAAAAATCCCACAAAACAAAACCCAACACTCTGGGGAGAAACAGCAGCAAGTATGAATACACTGGAGCGCTGTGTTTAAGAAACAGACTACAGACTAAATTCTATTTCCCCCTGAACAGTACAAAGTCGCCAGAGCCTGACTACAGTTGTGCAGTGAAGAATGACCATTGTAAGCTAGCTCCCTGCTTTTCTAAAGCTGGCAGAGCTGCTTTTGTGCCAGCTGCTGTGACCTAGAGAGGAGTAATGAATTCTACTGTCAATCTTCAGCTGGCATAGGTTAAAGCCAGCTTAGGATCTGTTCCAACTCATGCCAAGGCCAGCAGTTTATCCAGGGATTTGTATCCTGAATTCCTGTCTCATGTATACCACATACTACACAAATGTAAAAAGAAATTGCTTCCTAAGGAGTACAGATTCTTAAATAAACCACCCTACAATTTTCAACATTTGCAGAAAACACAGAGCAGGAAATAATGCTTCAAATGTATCAATTCTAGCACGTTTGTCTTGCTAGATGAAATAGTATTTTTGAAGTGAGATCACAGCAAGATGATAAAAATAACTTATCCGTGCACCACACTAATAGCGTGACTCTTTAAAGCAACTGAGGTATGTGTGAAAAGCAGAAAGCAAAGACTATAAGCTCTGTTAGTTTTACATTAAGTTATTCAGAAATGATAATAGAGATGGAAGTGCCTTAGGAAGATAGTAGGAAAAATTAAGGAAAACGCTAACGCTACAACTATTTAAGGCTATCTTCAATATATTTAAATGTAACAGTTTTTGATAATCTTAAAATCAGACAAAATGGATATCTAATAGACATTTTTAATGATGCATATAATACAGTTAAAAAAATTGGTTTCACTATATTTTTATCAATCTTTGAAGTCCAAGATGATTTTCTAAAAGTCTGTTGGCACATTCGCACATGCTAAAGCAAAAAACTTAACTCCATCTTCCTAAATCTATTACTGTGACTACTGCAGCCTACTAATGTGATCTAACCCATAGCTATTTAAGAACAATAGACTACAAAATAAAATTCTCTTTGAGCACAGAACTCAGTCATCCAAGGAAATACCACTCATTTCTGCCAGCTGATCCTGGGACAGGGAAGTGCTCCAAAATTACTAACATCATCCAGTCTTCTGGGAAGCAACTGGGAATCAGCTAAAGCTAAATAAGCATTGACCACCATAAAGCAATGACATTTAGTAGAGAAGAACCCCTAATATTTGTTTAGTAGATTTTCTTCCCTGTGGTTCACAAGCATTAAGTGGCAAACATGCCAGTATTCTCATGTGCACCAGCCAGCATCACCACAGAGATTAAGAAGCCCATGATGTTGGAACTGGTACAAAAATCTTTTGATTTTTATTTTTTTTTAAATTTCTGAGTAATTGATGCATGAGCTGCAGCAGTACTATTGATACAAACAATAATGCTACAACTGATTCTATACACATGCCTGTATAGTTTGGCAGTTTTACAAGAAGAAAGCTACAGAATACAGTTTGGTAACTGCTCTGTACTCCAGCTCTTTGGATATATTCCACTGAGAGGAGTGGGCTTTGCAAAACTTTTCATGCCAACCAGTCTGTATTTTCTAAGCACCTAAATATTCTGTCAGTGCCTGGTGATACCTTCAAATCCCAGAAAGTCTTCTACAACACCTTATTCTGAAACAATGTTCATGTGCCATTCTGAATACATTAACAGGCAAAAAAAATTACTATATAAAAGACATAACACTGATATTTAAGAAAATATTTTTCAATTCCATTAAGCTAAATGCACATGATTGAAGGCAGCCAACTATCTAAGCTAGAATCATGCAAGATATTACTGAAGAGAATAAAAGAGATACTCCATTTGTGTGGTTTAATCTCATTAAGAATTATTTGTCTCCTAAACTGAAAATCAAGTATATTGCACTAATTTCTTTCTAGATATAGGATCATCTTAATAGATGAGTAAATAAGTTTTTCGTTAAATATCTGTAATTATGAAAAAACCCCGACAACTCTGATCATGAACTTATTTATAACAAATATCAAGATCTGTTGGATTTAGGAATTATTTTCTTTTGGGGGTTGTGGGGTTTTTTTTCTTTCTTTTTTTTTTGTTATGGTTTGGATTAGAACAGAATTAATTCTGTTCAGTAACTGTATTTTCTAAAAAGATACTCCACCACCACATACATAATACCGTTATTAGTTTTCCCCCCCACACACACCTTGCCTGGACTGTCCCTTTAAGGAACCTGAGATTCCTGAATCAAGGACACTGCAAACCACCCCCCCCAGGGTGGGGGGAGGCCAGGGGAGTGCTGGGCTTGGCTGCGGGATTTTTGTTGCCTGGTAGCCACGAGGAAGCCTCCTGTCTGCGCTTTTCTGCGCTGACCCTGGCCGAGCTGCATGCTGTCTGCCTGTGCTGGAAGCTACATGTGCTCTCTCACTGCTTTGGACTGCTTGTGCTGATTCCACTGGGAGCTGGCATTGGGACGGTTCAGTATCTTGGGTCCGGTACATGTTTATATTTGTTTCATTTATATCTGTTACTATTATTAAAGCAGTTTTTAGTTTTTAACTTCCAATCCAGTCTCTCCTTTACCTGCCGTGTGTGGGGGCTGGGAAGAGCCTTTAAAACCACCACATTTTTTTTAGTAGAAAGCCTAGTAAGGCAATTCTCAGAAAAAATAAGAAGATATATTTCCAAATCAGATTGTATCATTTTGCAGCTGTAGCTTTCCTTTCCTTAGTGGAAAAAGCAATATTCTTACCATATGAAGTCACTTTGAAGGCATCCCAAATAAAGGACTGAAGACAGTCAGGACACTAATTTATCCTGAAGAAAGAAAAGTCTACTTTATAAAAGAATGTAGACTGTAAAAAACATCCAAGAGGCAGCAGTTAAACCTGTCTTGAAATAGTTACAGCCAACGAGAGAATGGACACCAAACACTAACTAAATATTGTATAACAGGTGATAGAGACAAGCACCATCAAATGGAAAACTATTATAAGGTATTTAAATGCAGATTTTTTCCTAACCAAGACTTTAAAGGAAGAAGAGAGTTGTGTAACAGTGATTGTTTTCAAACCCTCCTTCATAAGTTTCCTTATAAAGTAAGTGCAGTCAATGAAAAGACATTCAAATGGTGTAACAGTGAACAGCATTAACGTTACATGACAGGTAGGGAGAAGAGAACGAGAGGAGAGGTTATGCATCAGGTTACTTCAAGTAATTGCGGAGTGCTACCAATTCATACTGAAGGCAATTCTTATAAAATGGTTTAGAGAAGAAGTTTAGACAGAAGAGCTTATGACAAAGTTCTCTAAGGACAGTCACCACTGATGATAAAAGGCACCTAGTCAGAGGAAAGCAAGCACCACATTGTTTAGCAGCTATCCATGATCTCCGCAAACTAGTTGATTTATCTAGTTGCCTTCTGAAGTTATGCAGAAGTCCTGTGAGGAAGCAGAAATCTGTAGTCCATGACTAACTTATAATTCTGGAGAAAGAAAAAAAGAAAACCCAAAAAATTTAAAGCATTCTGCAAAGGATCCTCAAAGTAAAAAGGCCATTTGCTGTGAAACACAGAAAATATCCAAAACTAAACCACAAACTCCTGTTTCAAAAACAATTGCAGGAAATACTAAAATCCTTCTGTAACATACTTATCTTAAACCATAAGACTAACATTTTATAACCCATAATAATCCCGCTTAGATGTTCTCTGAAACACCACTGCGCTTCCTCAATAATGCATAATTTTAACTATGAAAAGTATCTTTTTCAGAAGGTTCAGCTAAACCTAAACCCAACATCCGATTCAGCAACATACGTTTACAGTCTTCTATATCTAGTGCTTATGGAGAAGGAATGTTTCTGGTGAGCACAAGGGAACTTTTGAATAACACAACATTCATTGAGATTTGCATTTATTAGTAGACTACACCAATCCTACTCCTCCAGTTCTGCCCACAGGGGGATGGAAGAGTGTTTTGCCATACAGGAAGATACAGCCTAAAATCACACAGAATGAGGTGGCACAGGATGAGAATTACTCTGAGCTGAGAGGGGCAGTCAAGGCTTCAAACCAGCAGTTAACAGCTCCCCATGTGGACAAAAACTTAAGAATGCTCTGTTTGTGCTCAGCTTTTGTTCCACACTGAACACCACCAAGCAGCAAGCCAGTCCATTTCAACTACAAGTACTTCCACTGCAATTCCAGGTACTGACTTACAGAATGAGAGCCATAAATCTCAAATTAATTTAACTGGTGGGGGGAGCCAAAAAGAGAAGAAATAAAAATAAATTCTCTCTTACTTAACTGTAAAGCAACTACAATAAAAATTTCAATTCCCTCGTAGAGCGTTTGTCACAACAACTACGCTGGCATAACTGTACTGAGAGTGCCTGCTGGTAAAGACACAGCTTTATGTTGACAGAAGATGCCTTTCTGCTGACAAAGCAGTGACATCATTTCAAACAAACCTTGTTCTTTCCTTTCAGAAGAGGCATTTTCTTTCATTATGCTGCTTCCTTGACCTGTCTGCACTGCCACAGCTGGTCCTGCTCCACCAACTTAGATGAACACATTCACATACTTCCCAAGTGAGGAATTGCATTTCTTGAGTCAAAACACCTTCCTATTTTAACCTTCTACAGTTCTTTTTAAACTTAAAACGTTACATTCACTAAGTGTGATAAATACCAATTACTGTGACTTTGATATGAACCAACATAGCTGATTCTGGGAATGCAGATGAGGCTCAAGCTTAAGGGTACTTATGTTAATTTCACTTCATGAAAAAGAATTCTCTCTCAACGAATCAGTGAGCTAAGGAAGCATTATAGATATTTCACACGAGGAAAGTGGTTAAGTAACAAAAGAAGCTGATGAGCACAAGAAAGAGTCCATTTTGATACTAAACTGGATTCCCTCCCAAGCCTTCTATGCAATTTACTTACTCTACTTCAAAAGATTAAAAGGTTAACATTGCCTGCTATGACAAAAGCAATTTTTCATTATTTTCTAAAACAGGAAATGTGAAAAAACAAGCACTAAAATACCAGGAAAAACCCACCTGTGCATAAATTACTTTGGTTTTAAAATACAAATGACTATACACAAGACACGCTTGAACACTGCCTTTCCAATCATCTGCAATCCGGTCCATTCCAATCCAATCATTCCAATCTTCTGCAAGAAGATGTACAGCAGAAACATGCTGAATGCATTTTCATTTTTTCCTATGTTAATTTAATTACTTGAAGGGGACAGAAGTTGTGCATGCTCTGTGAACCTGTCCTAAATACCACTACTAACAGATGCTTCTTTATTTGGGTGCAACAGCACGTACAACCTGCACAGCTAATGTGCCTGTGCTGAATAGCCCTTCATAGAGCACTGTGAAATGCAGTAGAAGGATAAAAAGAGAACCAAGCAAACTTAATCTGCCCAGGTGCTTCTGAAGTGAACCTTCCAGGGTAGTTTTCCAGTATTTCAAAATTTTCCCTCTAAACATCCAGAATTTGGCTACTGTTGAACTAAATAAAAATCAGTCCAGACTTTTTTTTTTTTCTGAGAAATCTGTGTAAATGTCTGTTTAATCCCTGCTGTTTAAACCCCGCTGCTACACTCATAGAGGACCAGTAGGTCTTAATTACCTGGACCAACCTCATCTGGGACTTCCACCTACACACCATGCCCATGGGTCCAGGAATCGACTAGACTAGAACACTTCAGTTGGAAGGGGTCTACAACAATCATCTAGTCCAACTGCCTGACCAAATCAGGACTGGTAAAGTTAAAACATGTTATTAAGGGTGTTGTCCAAAAGCTTCTTAAACACTGACAGGCTTGGGGCATCAACTACCTCTCTAGAAAGCTTATTTCAGTCTTTGATCACCCTCTTGGTACAGAAATGCTTCCTCATGTCCAGTATAAACTTTCCCTGGAGCAGCTTTGAGCCATTCCCACACATCCTGTCACTGAACAGCAGAAAGAAGAGATCAGTGCCTCCCTCTCCATTTCCCCTTTGGCCTTTCATGTCTTCTCACTGCATATACAAACTATGGCTCTGTAATCTTCAATTTCACTTAAAGCCAACAAGTTTCTAGCTGACATCTCTGAAGGCAAATGTTACAACTATGTTTCAAATAACAATTGGAAAGAAGAAAACAATCAAAACTATGGAGAGTTTCGAAGTATGTTACATGTTTTTGAGTAGTAGTGGGAAATATACAGCAGAATCAGAAAGATCAGTTACAACTAAAATTCTTTCAACATACCTTCCTCCCCCCAAGAAATAACATACCATACTTTAGGGAAGGAAATTACTTATATTTGTTACAACTGAAGAAAAGAATGTATGTCAAGAACCCTAAGTAGGAATCACCAGTTAACCACAATAAGCTAGGACATTAAGCTGATACATATCCTTTTCAGTAACAATGACAACAGGGTGGAGTGTTCAAAATGGTGTTTATAACAACAGAAGTATTTCTTTAAAGTTTAATTTTGAAGTTTAAGATTATTGTCTGTTCTGGAAACAAAGAAAACAATTCTGCACAAGTCTGAATTCTGGAGACTTAAAAGCCCACACCCAAAATATGTTAACATGAAGAGCGATGAGCTAGTAACTTTCAGAAAAATGTGTTATTTCAAATGCAGTGACTGGACGCTCCTAAGTACATGACTCTTGCTGCAGTAATAAAAAGACAACCCACCTCAACTATCACCTCAGCTCTCTTGGTGAGATTAAGATACCCACAAACAAACTTGAGAAGAGAATGGATGTCTACATTTTTGCTGGTCAACACAGCATTTTAACACAAACCTATCTTCGCTGTAGATATTACCTTTGCACGTACTGCTGAAGTACAGGCACACTCACTATTTCACCAAGGAACCTGTAAATGCTCTTGCTTCTTGAACTATCCAAGTGCAAGTCAGCTGAATTTACTAATCCGTAATTGTTCAGAAATTTCAGTGTTGACATATTAAAAGACAACGAAATACCATTTTTGCTGAATTATTTTTAAGATCATAGGATTGTCAGAGTTGGAAGAGACCTCAAAGATCATCTAGTTCCAAACCCCCTGCCTGGCAGGGACACCATCCACTACATCAGGTTACTCAGGGCCCCATCAAGCCTGGCCTTAAAAGCTTCCAGGGATGAGGCTTCCGCAACCTCTCTGGGCAACCTGTTCCACTGCCTAAACACCCTCATAGTGAAGAACTTCTTCCTACTATCCAACCTAAATCTACCCTCCTCTATCTTACACCCATTTCCCCTGGTTCTATCACTGTCTGACCTCCTAAAAAGTCCCTCACCAGCCTTCTTGTAGGCCCCCTTCAGATACTGGAACTTATTCACTATCGTTTAATCCATGAGATTATGTAATCTTCATTTGTAATATTAAAGACTAGAAACATATTATTTCTTTTGGCTATTTTAAATTAATAAGCACACAAACTGAAGAACCTCCTTACCTGACAGAGTTCTGTCTCCTGTTTTCTATTTTCATTAAAATTTGTACATCTGACTGAGGAGATGTTGTATAGATTTTTAATCTGAAAAGAAAGAATATGCAACAGAGATGAAGAAACAATGTTGTGCGATGACCTTTCTTCCTATCATCTGTAAAGGATGCGTCTCTTTTGCATGTCAACAAACAAAAGTACACGTATTTCTTCACAAATACAATAATTTGCCATACACTAAGTAATTCCTATAAATGAGGGCTGTAATTACCAGTATGTTTTTCTAATTACTCTAAAGAAAAGGTCACTGTCACTCCCACTGACGTTCATTATGGTTACATTTTTTAGAATTATAGTTGCTTTATTTGATCTTTATGCTACAAGTCAATTTCTTAATCTTTTCCTGGTGTAAATGTGGTGGCTGTACTCCAGGGTTTGTTGGTTGGTGAATGTTAGCAAGGTTTTCACCACAGGAATTAAGACTTACTGCTGACTGGGAACTTGGCATGCTCAAAGTGCAGCTAGTTTAAGCCATTCATTCAGAACTGTTCCTTTCTTTTATTAGTGCCTTGACAAACTAGGTAGAAAAGCTATTCAATACACACCTTTGACAGACTACAGGATCTGACTCCACTGGATCAATATATGGCTTGAGGATATCTGCAAGTGTCTTATCATCAGGCACCCTTTTACCAAAGACAAAAATCAAATACATAAGATGCAGTTCATCATGTACATAAAAATCCATTTCCTGATACATTTGGAGGAAATTGTATATTTGCATGCTGCAGTGGCAAAACTGAGTAGTTTATGGGAGGATCACAAATGTGTATCGATACAGCATAGATAACTGACAGCTTTATCTCAGTTTCAACACCGGGACTTCACTGGCATATACAAGGAACAAACAGATGTGTATCTCCAGTTTCTAATCCTGCAGTGAAACATGCTGTTCCTACAGGCCTAGAAGCAGACAAAGGCATATTTCTCATACTCCTTCAGGCTTGGAAAAAAGGGATTTGTCAACAAAAGATTATTTTTTGGCCTTTGAAAAATATGCCTGTGGGTTTTCCTGCAACGCGAACAATGCAACCATTTTATTGTATATGAAGGTCAGCTCCCGTGTGCAGGGGAGGGATGGCAAATCTTGCTGAACGTCTGCTCCGTGAGAACAGAGCACATTAGGTGTATGGGATATCACTATCATGAATATACAAGCTGCTCTGTTAACACAGAGAAAAAGACTAGCAACCAAACATTCTGCCCAAGTTGAAAAGCCTGCTAACTTTCAAAGATGAAAGGACTACACAACTTTAAGTATTTCTTTTTCAGTTTAAATGTCCTGTTAATTAAGACTAAAAATAATATTTGAGTTTATTTTGTATAACAGAAATAGATAAGAACTGATCAAAATATTTTGCAGTTCAATTTCAGCAGAGTAACTTAAACTTTATAAAAAATCTGTTTTACAAGGTCTTTACCCTTTTAAAGTATATTCAGCATGACAGTGAGGAAACACAAGCTTCAAATGCCAGTAGAACTTTTTCTCCCTGAAAAGAAAAAGAAATGCATTTTCTTAATGCTATCGAGTAACAACTACTGTTTTTTTCTATGGTAAATCTCAGTAGGCTATAGCATGGATGCAGAATAAAATACAGAATTCAAGATTTTGAACAGCATTTTCAAAGAGCCAACGGGGAATGTACAGAAGCTGACATACACTTAAAAAGATGCAATGTTCCCAGATCCTGCTGAATTTCAAGTCCTCATGGGATGAAAATTTACAGGTAAAGTATCACAAACTAATTGATCAACAGCACTTCACATTTTAAAAGGCAGTATCTTCCAGATGACTTTCTGTATGTATATCTGCCCTTTAATTTCAGAAAAGGAAACTGCTTTTTGGCATATCACCCAGGACAGACTGTTAAACCTGTGGAACAGTAATAGCCAGAGGTCCCAGCTGATGCAAGGTTCTACACAATATAGAAGCCTTGACTTTTCACAGCAGTGATGGACTCAACAGAAAATGTGTCATGAGCAGAGAGGGAATCTGCATAACACGGATAACAGAAGTTAGAATGAATAACTGTTTTAAAGAAAGATCAGGAAGCTTTTGGTAGAGACAAAAATTGTTGCCATGATCCCTCCTCCAGTTTGTTAGTTTTAAGACCCATCTTCCCTTTCCAGCTAGCATAATTAATACCTGAGAATAAAGGTCACTGAAGTATTGTTCTGGCAGAACATCATCTCAGGAAAGAGAGAATTATCTAGAAGATACTCCATTAGATTAGGAAATCTCTTTTTGCCTTTTTAGTCATCTGTTGAAACGCTGCTGAAGTCAGTAATGACTGAAGATAAAGCATTTTTCCTCTCTTTGCTCCAAATTCTCCCATGTGGTATGGTGAGTGTAACACTATTTTTCTAAAAGGATATCCTAAGAAAAAGCAGTCTATAAGGTAGGTGCATGGGCTTTTGCTCTGTTCAGAATTTTACACTCATGACAAACAGTAAAGATTTGAAGCGTTAAGGAAGGAACTATTACCATTTGGAAATCAGAGCCCAGACAACTTATGAAGCACAGAAACATCTAATGGCACTCCTCCTCTCCCTTCTTCTTCTTTTATTAAATCCTATTTTAGACCTATGAATCATTACATCCAGAATAATCACCACCAGTTACGCAAAGATTCTGGTACTACCATTAAAGGTAAACACAGTGCTGTCCAACATGTTGTTAGAATTATTTATCAGGAAGATTAAATATTATCCAGCAGGTTCTAGCTGGCTGCAGGGACAAATGTGTTTCCAGTAGCAAAAGTAAACTAAGCTGATAAGTTCAATTAACTATGATACCAATTTTTAAATGCACTTTATAAAATGTGCTCTTATCAAATATATCCTTCCCTTAAATCGTTATTCTTAGGAAAAAATTGAGCTTTACAGCTGAACTATATTTCCTGTAGTATAAGTACATTCAGAAGTAATAATGTTTACTAAAAAAAAAAAAGGAAAAAAAAAGCAGTAAGACCCCTAGCTCAAAGGAGCTAACAACCAGAATAAAAAGAACTAAGGAAAGCCAAGATCCCCAAAGCAACATGTAACTCAGCACACTTGTTCAGCATGACTTGTTATTCTTCCCCTCTATCTCCTCATGTTTGTTAAAGCCGAGAATGTGAAAGCCTTCCTTAAATGAGAAGGCAAAGTTAGAGCACCTCAGGTCTGAATGAAGTAAGAAGATTGTTGACCAGGGCTGGAGGAGAACACAGAAAACATTATTAATTACATAGCATATATAACCAGAAGTTGACATAGTACCTTTCCTCATGAATTGTATGCTCTTTTGCATATTGATATCACACCATCTCAAATCACCAAACTGAAAAAGGTTTTGAAACAACTCAAAATCAGTGAGTGGAATTTTGGAAGTTTTTTGCTAGATGAGCAAAACAAGGGCTGGCAATTCTTCATTGTGACATCTGAAGAAAGCATCAGTGCTATGGTACACACAGAGCAAACTGGAGTATCAATAGGGTTATGGAAAAGTTCGATTGATTGTGATTAACAAGCTTGTGATTCCTCTCTGAGACATATGTTAATATCTGACACTTGAGATGGCATGATATTCAAAGCACTTTCCCAAGAAGACTTTGGTAGAAGCTGGTAATAGGGGTATCATCATTAGCTGCAGGAAGCACTAATAATGGGCACATTTGTTAAAATACTTATAAGAACTGCTCAGATGAGGTCTTTGTTATGTATTACCAATTAAAATGAAGTTTTCTAGCATTTTTTCATTTAACTCATATCCTTCCACAATTTTCAAACACATTTATCTCCTCTAAGTGACCAACCCTTCTTGAGATATGGACTGACTTTGTCAAATTTTTAAATCAAGACAGCCAAAGCAATGAGAGTACTGCAGATCTTCCTCTCCCATGCTGAAAAGGACAGACTGTGACATAGCTCACAGAAACATGCATGTGGCCTAGAGGGCTGTCTCTAAGGCAGGCACCTGAAAAGCAATGTTCCAGAAGTATTTCTAGCTATCTGCTACCTGTTAAGAAAACTGTTAGAAAAAGGTTATCACACAGCACATTCTGATTTCACATGCAAGACCAGTTCCCTGAGGGCTTACTGAAAAAGACTCAGCTCATCACTGCAGCTGAAAAATCAGCTTCAGAGGGTTCTTTTCAGACTTTCACTCTCCCTTCCCCTTCCAGGCACAACGATTTACGGAATAGCGCACAGAAAAGAGTGGGATTCTGAACACTGAAGTTAAAAAGACCATTCCTTGTCAAAATGCTATACTTTGGGGAAAAAAAATGTTTTCCAGCATGCTAATACCAAAACTGCAGTTAATTACTTTATCTCTCTTCAAAGTACTTTTGCACAGAAGTAAATGGTACACAGAAACAGGTAAGAGAGATTAAGAACAGGGTAGAGGGAAGGAAGGGAAAAAGCAGCTTAGAATTGGAATAGCCTCATACTCTTCACTGTACAATGAAGTCCTGAAAAACAACCTCCTGGAAGCATGTTAATAAAGTGAAGCATCCCTCACCATATCTGATCTCTGCCCAGTCAAGAGAACTTGATGTCAACTGTAGATGCTATCAAAGCTGCTTCACAACAAGTTCCAATTAAAATTAGATATCCTGGCTCCAGATCTCACTGACTTAATTTTCCATTATGGCTCACTCGGGTACTATTTCCTTTAAATACAACTGACATATACTATGTTCATTTTATAAAAGGAAAGTCAGTCATCTGCAGTTGAGTAACAGCTCACTGTTACTCAGTGTTCCATACTGCTTGGCTGCCATGGAACTACACTCTATGGTTTTCTTGAATACCAAGGCACTGACTGTAAAACTAGAGATCTGGATGAAGAACAAGCACATCGCTGAAGTCAGTAAAGGCAGCATCACAGCCCATCCCCACACCGCTTGGCTTCACATCCTATTTTGGCTACTTCAGAAACAGAGAAATCTATTGGAAGGAAAAAGAGGAGCCCTGCATGAGATGTAGCTGTAAATCATGTTCAGAACTGCACAGGCTATTTTGCAATTACTGTTCTTCTAAAGAATAAATTCCCCCCTTTCTAACTTGTAGGGTAGAAAGGAAGATGCAGGGAACTACCGGCTGGTGAGCCTCACCTCTGTGCCTGGGAAGATCATGGAGCGCATTGTCATGGAAGTGACATTAAGGAACATGCGAGACAAAGAGGTGATTCTAAGAAGCCAACATGGATTCACTAAGGGTAAATTATGCCTGACCAATCTGGTGGCCTTTTACAATGGAGTAACTGCAACAGTTGATGAGGGAAGACCAAGTGATGTCATCTACCTGGATTTTTGTAAGGCCTTCGATACAGTTCCATATGACATCCTTATCTCAAAACTAGAGAGATACAGATTTGATGGGTGGACTATTCAGTCAATAGGAAATTGGCTGGATGGACACAGCCAGAGAGTTGTGGTCAATGGCTCTTTGTCTAGGTGGAGACCAGTGACAAGTGGTGTCCCTCAGGGCTCTGTCTTGGGAACAGTGCTCTTCAATATCTTTATCAATGACCTATACAGAGGTATCGAGTTGCACCCTCAGCAAGTTTGCAGATGACACGAAGCTGAGTGGTGTGGTTGATGCACCAGAAGGGCGGGATGCCATCCAGAGGGACCTGGACAAACTCAAAAAGTGGGCCCAAGAGAATCAGATGAAGTTTAAAAAGTCCAAGTGTGTCTCTCCGAGAGACAGCTCCATACATTCCAAATGATCTCTTACATAAAGAGCAACTTCACCACCTTGCCTTCCTGTCCTGTCTTTGTGTAGTCCTTCATGGCGACATTCCAGTCACATGAGCTATTCCACCATGACTGTGTTATTGCAACAAGGTCTGGGCATTGTGACTGCATACATCTCCAAACATTTCAGTTTGTTCCCCATACCATGTACACTGGTATACAAGCACTTCAGTGAGGTATTCGACTATGTCCATTTCCCAGGAGAAGTGCAAGAGGGTATCCCACGGTCATGTCTTCCTGGGCTGCAAGCACTTGCTGCAATTATCCCTGCTTAAGCCTTGCTTTGCTGCATGGCTGGTCACTGTAGCTCTCCCCTTCCCTCGCCTTTCTTAGTTTAATACTCTCCTTACCAAGTTGGCCAGTCTACTATCAAGGACTTGCATGTCCTGTTTCATGAGGTGGACTCCACCTCTCCCAGTCAGCTGCTGACCACTGAACAGAGTCATGTGGTTATAGAAGACAATATTCTTAAAATGTTTTAAAAACAGTACAAAGAACATCTTACATCAAAGTGCAAATACTGTCCTATTTCCTGTCCATGCTATTTTGAACTGATAAAAGAGATGAAAAGGACATTAAAAAGTTTAACGAAAGACAAGTTATCATTTAATTTAACAATACCCAGTACTCTTACCTAATGCACTGAAGTTTAATCGAAACAGTGGTCATTCATTACCTACACTTCTGGATAATGGTGCCTTTCTCAACTTTCATAAGCAAATCAGCCCAAGTAAGTGACTAGGTTCTCTTGTTGCATTAAAAAAAGAAGTTGGAATTTACATTAAGCAAACTTGCAGAGGTGTGATGATTTCACCCCTTCTGCCCCTCTTCAAACTGCTCCTAGCACCAAACTAACTTTGTTGCACTTCTAACAGCAGCACATAGAAGAGGATGTCTCCATTTTCTTGAAGCTTCATCAAACTAATTTCTGGAGTTAATGTATAAACAGTAAAACTGAAGTATTTCTACTGAAAGTTCATGTTTCCTAGTTACAGTAAACAGCAAGAAAATCAATGAAGAAACTGAAGTGCAGTTCCTTTGTAACACATATGGTCTTCTAACAAGGGGCCTCCTAACAGCAAGAGATGTTACTAGCCATGTGTTGCAATAATAAAACATGCCAGGCTTGAAATGAGAGTCCTGTGTAAATCTAAGGGAGACTGTCAAGGCCAAGTAACCCAAACAGTAATAACCTTTAAAGAATAAAACTACTGTCCTTTTTAACTTCTGCAAATAAACAAAATTACAATCAGGTTCACTATGAGAAAGAAATATTTCAGTTGCTAAAAAAAATAAAAAATTCTCAGGTACAGAACTCAGTCAGTACTCAGCTTCACATAGGGACGTTCTGGAAAGCTACTGATTTACTAATGTGCACTGATACACTGATCACTTCCAAGTAGCATTCCTTTGCCTAGGAACTTACTTCTGCAGGTCCTAGAAAGCAAGCGAAACTATGTACCAAGTAACAAGTGATCAACTTCAACAGCTCTAACAGCATAACATTAAGCCAAAATCCAGCTCAGATAACTCCTTGATAAGTGATACTTCAAATTATTCCTAAGAATGAGTTGACATTTTAAGGCTTTCATGTAAACCTGAAAGTAGCTTCCACAACATTAATGTTCTCCTAACTGATGCTAATCCCAAATCTCCACACTATACTCTGTTCTCAGAATCAAATCAAGGAAGAAAGATAATGAAAAAAATTCCTTCTTCTCCCACATGAATCATCTGATCAAATGCTCTCAAGATGCAGGCATGTCTGGCACCAGGGAGGAGACTTGTAGCCCTGTGTGGCTCAAGTCTTGGTGGGGAGGAGAGGTTAAGAAAGTTTTTGTTGGGGAGGTGCTGTGAATGGAGTGGGGAGGAAGCTGGGTGAAGACGCCTGTGATAGTGTAAGCAGCAGGGAGGGTTGGAGCAGAGCAGCACAGACTGCAGAGCTGGGGGAGCTGCACTGCTCCATTTCAGCTTCTCACCACCGCTGTCATCTTCCACCAGGGAACCTGAAGCCATGAAGTCTCAAGCTCTCTCCCCTCTTCCCATTGGTTGCTGCCCCAGCCCTCATGCCAATGTCCTCACGTTCTCCACACCCTTCCCATAGGCTCCCTATCCCAGCAGGCCACTCCAACTCCACAGCTGCTTCCAGAAGGGGAAGCTATCACTTCTATTGTGGTATAAAGGCAGTACAGGAAATATTGGGTGAAGTAGCATGTTAAAAATATTTTGCAAATAAGGTGTTCTAAACCACCTTTAAGTGACTGTACCATGAGTTCACAAACTGAACTCAAACTCTACTTTCTAATGACTCTCCATTATTACAAGCTAGTCTAATGCATCTGTTGCCCAGCATTGGTATGTATGCTTTCACAACACTGAATTTAGCAAAGAAATTAATGAAAACCAGGAAATGAAGAGTCTTGTTAACACATCCAAAGAACCACTGATCTGTCCTCCAGAGCTGGCAGGGGATGACACATGAATACATCTTGTACTTCTTAGTTTTGGATTACTCTCATTCCTGCTTTGTACGGCCTAACAGCTTGGCTCACACGGAGACAGTGAAGAATACATTAGAGAAGACTGTTCTCACTCAGCCTTCCGCGTGTGTATGTTGAGCAGCTTCCAACCTGCACCCTCCACAAACCCCTCTACAAATCCTGACAAACAGCATGGGAATGGGTTCAGATCTACAGAAGAGTAGATACACCAGGCCCCGCCCACTGTCAGGTGTTAAGCTCATATAACAGAACTATTTGCACAGCTTTACCCCATTTGAATGTAATATTCAACAAATGTTATGAGTGTCATGAAGTCACCTGGGAGAGTTGTTAAATGGCTGATACTGGTTCAATCAAACATCAGGAATCTATTTAAGGACAGTAAGCAAAACGTGCCAATTAAAAAAACCCCAACAAACAAACAAAATCAAAGGTTAATTTTTAATCTGCATCAGTGAATTCAAACAGCGTGTTGCTGTATGAATAACAGTAGCAGCAAGAGAGAGGAAACATCCTCTGTGTAGTACTCACTGAGTATATTCCACACACTTGGACAGCATTAACAGGGAAAAAACAATTACCTCCCATCCTCTTGAGAACAGAGAGCTTTATCATGTTCATTCTGATGGCATGTGTAAGTCCAGAAAGGCTAGCATTCCGTAACAACAACAAAATACCCCAGAACTTTATGACTGACAACAAATGGTAAGGCATTCTCTCAGACCACCTGTGAAACATTTCCATGCCTATTTGCCAATAAGGGACCCTCCTTACCCTTTCTTCTAAGTTTTTAAATCTGCTTCTGTTAAACAAAATAAAGCACAAGACACATGTGAAAGTGTAATCTGCTCAAAGCTTAATTTGCTCCCAATTCAAGCTACACTTCAGTATGTACCCAAAAAAGGCTTACTAGAGAAGAACAGAAAAACATAGTACACGAAGGCAAATTTCTGTCAGCACAACACTGTACCATACGCAGGATCTTCCCAGTAATGTCAAAACTCCCTATATCTGTGAATTTTCTGATCTCTCTTTCTCTTATCTACTGATCCCAGCACCCTTAGTCTTTCTGCGCTTGCTCTGGCTCTTAAAGACTACTCCTTACCCTATACTTCTTCAGTGTGTTTATGTTGTTTTATCTGCAACATCAAGGAAATTCCCCAGAGTTAAACTCAGTTCTACACCTGAGATACTTCAACGGCATGAGACTAGCACAAGATCTTTGTAAAAGGCAGAACACACGGCCAAGGAAAGGAAAGTCAGTGCAGTGGCAGACATCTTCTGCTCATGTGACTAACATCTGGAAGGTTTGGGACTACCACTTGGTCTGTTCTGAGGGGAGAGCCTCAGTGATATATAAATTTGGGATGGAGGGAAGAGAAAGTGCCCCAGATTTCCTTTCTTTCCATTGGTCTACCCTGAGTTTTCTCTAGCAGAGCCAGTAAAATACATAACTTTACACTTCTACATCTCTTTAATGCCTTATGGCCTGCTAAAAACTAAGATCGGCAAAACAAAACAGTATGCTTTTGCTTCAGAACAGCAGAAATGATACAGGCAAGTCCTCTGAGCAGTTTTTCAAGTTGGTTATGACCCTGTCAGAGAGAGACACCTGGTGGTTAGTCCGCGGCCAGTCAGTGCACAGACACTGCACTTGACACCATGGCTTGTACAATCTTGGAGGACAGAGGGAAGAATGCATCCTGAAAGCTGAACTTGCCACCAAAACTGAGACCATGATGAAAACAAGCAGAAGAGCCAACAGGAGTAGCTGGCACAGCTGAGTACTGTGAGAAGCTCAGAAGATATTTTTATTTGCTCCCAGTAGATCATTGATCTAAACTCTGGACAAGTTTCCTGCCACAATGAAATACTTCATAATTTTTAATAATTTTTTTTTTTTCTCTTTTTACTGTGCAAATACTTCCAAATACAAACTCTGGATATCAGAGAAAACCCAGAGCGGAAAAAGGGAAGAACATTTAAAGTCTTCTTAGCCTTCTTCCTGATTTCTTACCTGTCTCTCTAAGCTGTGCTGTATCAAGGAGCCATATCCTCCAGCACAGCAACATGGCATGCAGAGACAACTATACTGGAAGGACCTTTTCAGACTTAGAAGTCAGCCTTTTCAGAAAGAGGGATTTTTGCAATCATTCTACATCTGTCCTCTATCATAAACCTTTAAAGAAATGTTCTCTTTTCCCAGCAACAAAACTTAATGTTAATTAAAAGATGGAAAAACACAACAGTACTGATTCTTCCTCCTGTTACTCGATGTTGGTATTTTGCAAAATAAAGCATGAATTCCGTAAGCTGTTAATCTCAGCTCAGAGAGCCTAAAAAATGAAAACCTGTAGCATGAAATGTTAAATCTAGAAACCTTTTGTAAGAAAAATAATCATGCATCTTACAAGATTTTAGAAGCAAGCATATCAGTATTCAATAAGATTTCATTATTTTGCGTTCAGTGAAAACAAAATATCGCTGACTGTAACCAACTGAAGACTCACATGACATTAAAGGTGGTTGTATTTTCTCTTCTTTTTGTAAATCCAACAGGCAGTGTTCTCAGGTCAATATTACACTTTCGAGCTTTGTTTCTCAAGCAATATAACTAGCAAAAAAATAAAAACATTTTTAAAAGAAATCTGAGTCAAACATGTGAAAGTCAAACAATAAGAGTAATGCTGATACCAATGATGGCAAAATTGTAGAAAAGGCTACATTTAATGAAATACTTTGACTGAATGAACCAGACTGAATGAAGAAGTTAATAAAGTTAGCCTAGAAACTATCTGAAACACTTTCAGGTCAATTTTTCCTTATTAACCATTTCTCCATGGTTAATAAACAGCATGCCAAAGACTTCTTCATAGCTCTCTAACATACCACAAAAGCCAAAGACAGCCATTGTGGGTGTAGTATCACTCACAAATTTGTTATTTTGGCTACAACCCTGCTAGCAGAAAGGATGTACACACACCACCTCAGCCACTCTGACAAATTCTGTTTTGAAGGTAGCACTAAGGATATCATCCTGTAAACAAATCCTATTATCACATCGTAAAAACTGCTACCTAGGTAGCATCTCACCATCTTCAGCGCATGTCTTGAAGACATCATGGTGGTAAGTACACACACACACAGAGTATGACTTCAGCCTGAGAGAAAGCTGGACTCCATCATGAGCTCTCTCCAAGTGAGTTTAGTGGTATACTGTGGTCTACAGCTTCCCGACCACAGGAATCGGAGGGACAGGAGTCGACCTCATCTCTCTGCTGACCATAAGCCTAGAAACTTATTTTGATTTCTGGTTCTAAAATTCAGTGTCAATCATACATCCCTAAGAGACACATCAGCTCTGAAAACTGGCTTGGGACTGAATCAGTAGGAATCCAGAGGCAGTCAACCCTATCACCAACAGACCAAGCTGCTAATTTAAAACTTACAAGTTTTTTTGTTGCTGGACTATGCATAGTAGGATGCCGAGCAGCAGCATCAGCTGCCCTTCCTACATCTTCCAGGAAACGATAATCTGAAAGTAAAAACCAGAACATGGAAAAATGTAGTGTTAACCTAGTAAAAACAATGGATTTTAAAAAGCACAAGAATTATTCTTACCGCTCAAAAGGTTCAAGTCAGTAAATTCATTTACAGAGACAAAAGCTGTTTTATCTCTCACTCCATTACAGCTCAGTGCCATCTTATGCTTCTTTACACACAACAAACTGAAATGACAGCAAGAAAATCATTAACATACTACATTCAGCATACGAGTGGGTAAGGAAAGCAAAACAGTTTAGTTCAGATGATAGATACCTGCATGAATATTTCATGCACCGTGGACATCTGTACTTAGCTTCTTCTTCACTACATGTTTCACATCTGAAAGAAGTAAAAAGTCCCTGTTAATAAAGTGGCATCTTTGTGCCTGACCGGCCTCGTAAGGTGCTTGCTCAACAATCAGGCACTACACCTAGCATTTTCAGGAAAACTCACCTGAACTTGGAAAGAAAGAGAAACTGTATATACCCGAGATTAGATTAGTAGCAGATAAAATTAACACAAGCTATGGCAAATATCTCCAGTCCCACCTTCATTAAAACACAGCAGAGATGCTTGAAAGATAGAGAAAATCCCCACGCTACCTGCAGAGTTAGAAGCCCTGCAAGGCCGTACCAATTTATGCTTTGCAGCCTGCTTCTATCTGTGCTTGTCTTCATTTACATCACCTGCAATGTGCACCATACCATGCTGGCTGCAGATGGAACAAATGTCAAGGATTCACACTAAAACCTGAACACTGCATCCTATTTTTTCCAACGAAATGGAAAAACCATGACAGTATTGTTGGCAAAACTTCTGGCTCTTAGCAGTGCAAGCCCTAAAGGCAGGGCACCTCTCAGGCACAATGTAAAAGCTTTATGAATATAACTAACAAATGTATACAATCTTCTGCTATTTCACTATGCTACTACAACAAACAATAATCCTATTCTTAGGGAAAAGTTCTTGATGCACTAACTGAAGCAACTACCACTTTTCATTTATTTTAACTCTGACAACAGGGAAAGGAAATAACTCTCCCTCTACACCAGTGAAGTTCTATAGAATGGCACAAAACCAACACTTTCAACTATTAGAGGAAAAACGTAAACCTCAAATTAGCTTTCCTTCTCTCCCCACCAAGGATCTGATGCTGGCTGACAGTGGTGGTGTGAAGGTCAAGCTCAGCAGCAGTCCCATCCTAATAAGATGGCTCTGCTTACTGACAATGCAGAGTACTACAAGAACAGAAAAAAAATGTTTTGTACACTGCAAAACAAACAGGAATTACTCTGAACAAAGATTCCTTTTCTATTTTTAGTATTTCCACAGTCCATACTAGTTCAGCTGCAACGCCAGAGAGAAAATTTTGCCACCTGCCTGCAGACCTCGGTTAATATGCAAAAGCAGATGCAGTCCTAGAACAAAAATCGCCCCACGACCTGGAGCGGTAACACCACAGCAGATGCTCCTCTCCGAACACACAGAAGAGAAACTAGAATGCGCGAGGGCTGCCGGGCAAAGACAACGATGCTGCTCACTGCAAGCACTTGCGCTCTCTGGGGCCCTGGCGCCCCCCGCGGGGAAAAGCCTGGCCGGCGGCAGGCCTCGCGGAGTCCCCGGAGCAGGCCCATGGCAGCGGCGCTCCGTGAGGAGAGGTTACCACAGCATTTCTCTTCGGCAGGCCCAAGTGTTCGCGGAGCCCGAGAAACGCGCTCCCGAAGCCCAGCCGGCCACAGACCTCTGCAGGAGATCCGAGAGCCCTCCCGGATGCGGCCGTGCACCCTGCCCTTGCCCGTACCTCTGCAGGGACATCTTCCGTCTGCCCGGCGACCGCCGAAGGACCTCCGCTCTCTCCTGATCCGCCATAGCTGTGCAGCACCGCCTCCCCACGCGGTGCCCGACGGGCCTGGCCGGGGCGGGCGCGGGCTCCGTCTTTCCCGGGCGGCGGCGCCTCCTAGCGGCCGTCGGTAGACTGACGTGGCTGAGCCGCGGGCCAGCGATGCGGGATTCCGCTGGCACCGGGCCTTGTCCCAAAACGGGGCAGAAGGCTCCGCTCCGACCCGCCTGGTGCGAAAGCCAGCTCGCTCCCTGCGCTGCTGAGAGCATGGTGTACATAGCATTTAGGCTTTATCCCTTCTGCCTCAGGCTGCTCCAAAGCCTCGATTCCCAGGTGCTTTTCAATGGATTTTTAACCATGAAAAAGAAATATAAAAAGAAAGGGAGTAAGAGGATTCTGACAAAGACTTATGTAATCTAGCTAAGGGCTTGCTCTAAAATGAAGGGTAACAAAGTAGACAACCACCTCAGAAACCATTAAAAAATTTGCAGAGTATAGGTACATGTTAACATTCTGGGACAAAACTGTACAAGACCTGCAAATACCTTCAGGGGCTCCAGTAAAGATGTCTGAATACCAGAGGCTTGCCAAACACACACTGCACCATACGTAAGTAGAATGCCCAACAGGATGCCTTCAGCCAGATGCTTCTGGCAACCTCCAACTCAAGCGATACAATGTTACACTCTGTCAGTGTCCTGCTGCACAAGTTCATTGTCCTCTCTGCATGGGACATGCATTTTTGCCTCAGTTATAGAAATCACATATTTTCATCTGAGCAGCCTTATAATCACAGAATGTCAGGGGTTGGAAAGGACCTCGAAAGATCATCTAGTCCAACCCCCTGCCACAGCAGGATGCCCTAGACCAGGTCACACAGAAACACATCCAGACAGGTTTTGAATATCTTCAGAGAAGGAGACTCCACAACCTCCCTGGGCAGTCTGCTCCAGTGCTGTGGCACCCTCACTGTAAAAATTTTTTTGTGTGTTTAAATGGAACTTCCTATGCTTCAACTTGCAGCCATTGCCCCTTGTCCTGTCACTGGGCATCACTGAGAAAAGCCTGACCCCATTCTCCTGATGCTCGCCCTTCACATATTTAAAAGAATAAATGAGGTCACCCCTTAGTCTTCTCTTCTCCAAGCTAAAGAGACCCAGCTCCCTCAGCCTTTCCTCATAAGTAAAATGTTCCATTCCCTTAATCATCTCTGTGGCTCTTCTTTATTTTTAAATTAGGTAATTTCTGAGATGCCAACATAAATCATAAATATAGGCTACAAAGAATTTCCAAAAATAGGGTAATAAGACTAATAAAAAATTACACAACAAGCAGGAAAAGGCCTAAAAGATGACATTCTTACAAAAAAGATAAAATACATTTGTCACAACATCAGTTCCACAGCCAAACTAAGAAGAAATAAAGTGATACTGTTAGAGTATAATAATCTTGAAAATACAAAAAGTGAGACATTTTCTCTTAACATTTCTCATTGCTCTGTAATCTTGCTTTATCTTTAGTTTTATGAGATTTTCTCAAAGGAACAGAACTGATGCTTCAATATAAAATGTAACATGGGATGTACGTGTATGTCTCCTAGTAAAAGGAAACCCTGTCACTCTCGCAGTATTCCATGGCATGACGCCTATGCGTTTCCCTTTGGAAAAACAAGCATTGCTACCTAACAAACAAGTACCCTTCTAGAGGATTTTCATTACTCAGAATGAACTATACAACACAAAACAGAACAGTAAAAGACAATCAGATAGCTTGGAAGCTTATTTTATTATGCTTTGGTGAGTGTGCTTCCTATGGATAGAAACAGTTCAACAAGTTGTTTGAACACTCCTCTGCTCCCCAGTACGGTCTGGTATCACCTTGCCATATACTACTGAACACACTCTGGGCTGATAATAGATAGAGGCATATCATTATAAAAAGTGCTTTTCCTAATGGTAAAACTGTTGTTTTTTCAATAAAAAAAGATGGTTGAAGATTTTAGGCTTAATTTTGAAAAGCGATCTAATAACTTTGCAGAAAAAGGAATTTCTATGTTGATGAAATGCTGATTATAATTTAACAGGAGCCATTCCAAAGACATGCTGTAGTATATATTTTTCACAAGTTACAAAATATATACACAGTATATCATCTTAAGATGCTTTTGGCATTAGAAATGTTAACTGAAACACAGCATCTAAAACTTGGAACTACTGTAGGTAGCTCTTCTACAACAATTTGTACAATGGCTGTAAAGCTAACTGTTCTGACTATATGCATCATATACAATGTACTGTCTTATATACCATTTCCCCAACAGCACACACAAATATTTTAAACAAGAGATCCACATAAATAATGTTCTCATTGTAGTACATACAAGTACTACAAGTACGTGAGCAATGATTTAAAACAAGTACTTTTACAAAAGAAACATATCCTGATGTAACCAGCACATACAGTTTGAAAGATAAAGGGACTCAAATAATCTGTGCTAAGGCCAAAAGCACCTTGTGTTATGAAGAGCACCAAGGCAACGTGGACAGGAAACACATAAAGAGGTAGTGTGCCATCTGTTAAGATGCATGTGTCCACAAAGGACTATAATAACACAATGTTTAAGACAATGTATTGTACTGTGGCGTAATTCACTTTTCATATATAAGCTATTGCACGTTTAGAAGCGTTAGCCAGTGTTGCTCCTTAGTATTGCATGTCTCTAGCTTTCCTCAGGGTGGGTTTTCTGCAGTGCTGTTAAAGAGATTGCTAAGAACACTAGAGGTCCTGAAAAATTTCATATTCATCTAGACAGTTCCAGGAAATCATTCAAGAAAGCACCAATAAATTTTTTTAAAAGTACTTTATGAAAATTGTTTTAGTCTTTTCTTTTTCACTGCCATTTCTCCTTCGAAGGAAGTCTTTCTCTTCCTGAGGTTCTTTAACCAACACTGTTTAAAAAATGATTCTTCAGTTTCCTAGTAATTTTGCCTGTAATGCATTATTACTTTTGCAGTCAATCTATGCAGCAATCCCATGTTGACGCAAAAAAACCCAGGACAGAAACCTTAGAGAAAGCACACTGAACCACTTTCAATGAAGTGCTGCTGTCCCGGTTTGAGATGAGGAAGTGCACTAACTTGAACGACTGGAAGCTGATTAGTGTCCTGAGTGTGAAAAAAGAACTGTGTCTTGTGCCACCTGCCATCTTCAATCTGCAACACAAAGAAGCAGAACATTAGACTCGTATCAAAAATAAGCCTCAAAACACAAATGGAAACTGTGCTTACACAGTGAGAAGAGAAGTGCATGGAAGCATTTCTGCTCCCAGCAGTTTGTAAGAAACTGTGTAATTTAATAAATAACATTTCTCCCATGCAATACCAAAGGTGCTCCTGGCAAAACTGCAACTGTAAAAAAGCCCAGCCAAGAACCTGGCTCGAGCGGATGCAGACACAGTGCAACACGGCTTGGAGCAGCGCACCTGTCACTTTGCAAGCAGTCCTGGGCTCATAAGCCCTTGAAGAATAATCATAGGGAATGAGAGCTGCATTTTTGACAGGAATTTTGTACTGTTTATTCAAATCCTTTAAAAATCTCAGTAATAATTGATATCTCATAAAAGTTAGAAAACATTATAACATTGTCAGAAGCTAGAAGTGTCTTGATGTTGGCAAATAGCTCTCATCTTGGAGAGTGGAGTAATCTAATAATAAGTATGCTCTTTCATTTTTTCCTAAATACAAGTATGATTTTATATTTTAGCACTGAGGTTCATTTCTAATCATCATTATTTTACCAAATAAACAATTAACATATACATGTTTAGTTGTTAAAAAAAATAATTTCCAGCCTGTCTGAACCTGAGATTTTGTGTTAGATAGCCTCACAGAATTCTTACTGAAACCTGCATTTTCTTTTTAAGAGTATCTGTTTCCAAAATTTCCTGAAAGACCTCCTTATTTCTGTTCTGATCCCCCTCCAGTGTCTTAGCAGAGTCTTGAAATACATGACAATGTGAACAGCCAAGTATAGATACCCTTTATTATTTATTCTATTACTGCAATTGCTTTTACTTCTGGATAGATGCTGAATTCAGCATCAAAAGATTAGGATACAGATACATAAGTAGAATCATGTAAGAAGTAAGATGTGAATCTAAATTATTGTTACTTATTTGCAGAAAGTTAATGTCTAAACAGAACCTCCATTCCAAGTTTAATAATGCCACTGCCAAAAAGTATTTACCATGCATTTATCCATAAGAACCTTCGGTTCAAGTAGCGCATTTGCTTTAAATATTTGACCATTCCATCCTTTGAAGCTAACAGACGTTTTCTGGCCACCTGCTTTATTTAATCCCCACACTGGTGTGTTCAGACAATGAACTGTGATGCTGTGGGTTGCTTCTGAGCTCAGTAAATGAAGGAAGTTCATCTGCACTTTTCCAATGCCGAACTCCAGCTAAGTTCCAAGAGAAATGCATCATTAGACTTAGAGCAGGACTATGCTGAATAGCTGCAGCAATGCACATACATGTGTAGTGTTCAGGCATGGGAGCATATATACATATTTATACATTGGGATCAATGCCAAAGAGCATGATTTCTACTTTTCAGGAGAGCTGCTAGGTTCTATTACAGCCATTACTATAAACAGAAGCTTTCAAAGGACATTTTTGAAGCTTAAATATAAACATTTGTTAATATTCGAGGCCCCTTCCAACTCCTAACATTCTGTGATTCTGTGATTTACAATACCACTGAAACACACCTGGGCAGAAAACACTTTTTAAATAAGGAAACTGAAACAAATGATTTTGTGTTTCAAAGGCATTATTAGCAGCAGTGTTTTAACTGCAGCCACATCATTCTGCTGTGGTCTTTTCAGACCACTGGTTCTGGCAATACCTACCTCCCATTAAGAATCCAGAATTTGTAAGCATACTTTGAGTTTAGGAAGAATATATAATTACTCATTACCCAACATCAGTTTCTTCAAGACTAGATCATACTCTGGGATCTTCCAAATGCACATATTGGAACTTCATGGTATTTTTGTTGCTTTTCAACAACTACAGTGTATATGCAAAACTCCACAAATATAACATTTCTATTCCCAAGGGCTTAAGGATTACATGTAAAGAGGAGCATGGACTAATGACATGA
The DNA here is from genome assembly GCA_013399015.1 of Galbula dea. Lineage (NCBI taxonomy): Eukaryota > Metazoa > Chordata > Aves > Piciformes > Galbulidae > Galbula > Galbula dea. The sequence continues at coordinate 1,338,705 of VWZX01001164.1, read as the reverse complement.
AGGAAATCAGCATCTGCATAATGGCACTTAAAAGTAGCTAAGTGTTGAAAAGTAGTCTTAATTAGCTGCCTTCCCATTGCAACAACCTCAGTATCTCTACACTTAAGCTGCCCTGAGTCATAAGTTACTAAGGTAGCTTAGAGGCATTTCAGGCTTCTTTTTATGCCTTGTATAGAAAAGTATAAAGCAAAGCAAAGTAACTCTATCAGCATGAAAGGTGAATAAATGTACAAAGCAAGAGTTACATTAATGCATACTGTCTCCAGAAAACCTCTAGCTTTTGTAATAGAACGTATAATATCCTTCCACAAAGATGCACATTAAAAACCCCATGAAATCTACCATCTTTTCATGAGTTAAACAAATAAACATTCATTTGTTCAGAGTTCCAAGTACAGATACAGTCTCTCTTGAAGCAATGCAAACCTTTGTCACAGACAGTGGTGTTAAACACGTCTGACCACCTGCAGTGAAGTTGCAGAAAACTTCAATGGCATCTGAAGGACATCCAATATTTGGGTCAATCCAGTATTTTCCTGTAAGTATATAATCCCAGATGGAAAATAACACCAAAATATAATTGTTACAAAACAATTTCCTAAATTAGTCATACTTTTTGGCAAGTATTAGGTACATTACATTAACTTCATTAGGAATAAAAGAAAATAAACATGAGAGTCTTTTCACTATTATAATTCTACCAATAACAGATACTGAGCAAAACTATCATAATCATTCAATTCTGATAACATATACAATGACTTCTGAATATTGTCAGAATTCCAAAACTGTTTTCTCTTTTTACAGCTAAATAGTGAAAAGAAATGGTATTTCTAGTCTCTTTCTGTAGTAAAACTTAACTTTTTTTCTTTAGGCTTGATTTTATGCAGAGAATATATTCAGGAATTAAAAATTTACAACATGAATTTAAATTCTTTTGCTCTCAACAGCATCTTGAAGATCCTTTCTTTCTCCACTATCTATCTTCCATCAGACACTTCTACATGAGAGATCTTAGTGATGGTAAATAAGAATATTTACCCTTGTGAATCCATGGGATTTGGTCCAATAAAAGGAACAAGACACATGCAATTATATCAGGATTTAGCTTCCCTTAATTTATGCTTAAATACGGATGAGCCTGTGCTCTACAATTCATATGACTGTGTGTGAAGTGGAGGACTGTACCAGTGACCTCCGTGGCCCTAAAGGACGGAGATTTGCTTAGTAGAGAGCACAGTTCTAATAAGCGTTAGGCTTATCTGTGCTGGAGTCATAAAGAATCAGTCAGTTCTTGTATGTGCTACAGAACAGTGATTTTCCTGTAATCTCTAACTTGTCCATTTCCTCCTTAGCTTGTGAGCGCTACTCTTTGATAATATGGATATTTACAAGTATTCATTATTCCATTAGGCACTCAGAAACTGAATTATGTCACAGTACTGACTTTACAAGTTTAAATAATTATTTTTTATTGGAAATATAGATTCAGGATCTTCTAGGATACAGCTACTATCAGTGTATCTGACAGTGGTAGTGTATTGTAAACATACTTCTCATTAGGAATCTAGAATCTGATCCACACAAAACTTATTGCAAGATTACTTACAAATACTTGGGAAACTTCTAATCACAAAATTGGATTCAGTTTTAAATTGTCTGGACACTTTTGTTTGCTTATATATATAATCTGTCTCTAATATCTATGTAGTATTAGATAGCTACATACTTTCATCTTCCAAATTCAGATATTTTATCTTAAATAAAGATAGATGTGTCACACACACTGCAATGGAATATAATAAAAAATCTAAGTTAGAATTTTGATGTAGAAAGTAAAATTTGGAAGCAACACATTCCAAAGCCTAGTGTGTTCAAGCTTTAATGAAAGTGGACACTTACCATCTGACACTTTACGTTCACAGTTAAGCAAATCCCTACAGATGCGTGCTGGGTTATCCCGTGTGCCAAGAGGGTTCTTGATGCTGTGCAGTAAATTGCTAAGGTAGTGCAGTGTTTTCAATATCTCAGTACTGTGATCTAGTGAAGTTACTTCAGTATTCTGGTATTTCTGGAAGGGCCATTAGCAAATTTGTTACCACAAAGAAGTATCATAACAACAGGATATGCAGTAAAAGTCAAATGGCCATTGAATACCCAGACAGAACTAAGTATCTATAATGCATGCAGTCAGTCACATAAAACAGGACAAGAGTAACATATACCAATAAACATAGTAGTACATTTTATTAAAGTTATCAGAACAGAGAAGTTACAGGCAGGTTAAGATGATGCAAACATGTTATTATGACTTGTTGACATAATAACATGGATAGAGGGGAAAAATATAGAGCATTTTTAAAGTATTTTAGTTGTTTCATATTTTGAACAGTGAAATCTACTCTTAGGCTTAACCTACAAAAGATATAAAAATGTATTTGACTTCACCCATGTAAGGAATTTTCTCACAATCAATGTGACCACACGGTTGCATATGTCAGTATTTTTTGGATTATGGCCTAAATGCCACTATCGTTATCTGTGTCTGAACAGAAAGAGTCTGCTATGTGTGATACTCAGTAAATTTCCATTACTGCCAATCATAACAAAAAGGTAGAAAGGATGCTGTTTTTCTTAACTTCATTTCTATTGTAACCTATAAATCCTAGTAGGTTTAATTATATTCTAAAGTAATTATTTGCTATCCATGACTTTTAAATTAAGGCTTTGTAAAGAAGCCTGTTCTGTCCTCATGAAATAGAATCATATTTGCATGCCATACGACAATGTAAATACATTGAAATATATCACCTCCATCTGCAGTGCAGCGTTCGACTTAATCAAAGCTTGAACAGCAGCATTTATGTCCACTTGTTTCTAAATATTTCAGAAAATAAAAAAACAAACAAACCAGGAACATTCTAAAATGCAGGTGGTAAACTTTGAGCACTGCAGCAACATAGACAATAGCTTCATTATTTTGACATTTTAAAAGATAGTTTATTGTAAACACTTACTTTTAAAAGAGGAGCCTGCCTTCCATTTCCAAAATACAAGCATGCACACAGAAAAAGCGTATTTGATTTTTATTAGTACCCCCATACCCAAATCTAATGATCATACTCTTGGAACCTGGAAAAAAGATACTATAATAGTTGTTACAAACTAATGTCCCAACTTACTTCTTCCAGCTATTTAATTTATATGCTTAAGAAAAACAGTGAAAAGGTGTAAGTCCTTTACAGAGAAGCACATTAAAAAAATCTCAATCAGCCATCATCAGCTGATAGATCAAAGTATCTCCGTGATACATGAAGAAATACCAAGACCAGACTAGCTTCTGAAGAAGGATGACCATTTTGTCCTTATCTTCATTCTCTGCACTTTGTGTGACATACACATAGACCAGAAACAAACAACAGGTTTATTTTTAAGAATCAAGTCACACAGAAAAGCATCTTGTTCTTGTAATTTGTTCTCAGATTACATATATTGTTATAGCTTTAGGATTGGGTCTGTCCTAACAGGTGCAATCCCATAATCTATGTCTCTGTGTGTGTATATATACATGAAGAACATCTGGGCCAGAACTAGTGCAAAATTTTTCATTGTTATCTTTTAGACTGTTAAAATACAGGAAAGGAGAAAACCCTTTTAGAGTTAACCTATGTCAAAAGTATGCAAGGTTCAAAAAATACATATTACTGTAGTGATGGAAGTTGTAGAAATAACTATTTGCATTTCATCTGCAGTGATGGAAAAAGCAATGTATTTGAAAAGGATTATGTTATTTTCACTTCCAAAAAAGGACTGTATGGTGGGTTAGGGTTGTTGCAGAACTTACTCTTGGTCCTGGTGGTCCAGGTGGTCCCTAGAAAATGGGAGAAACCAGGTGTTACGTGCTTCACATGGTTATATAATACTATCACAACAGAAAAATACAAGCACTTTTTTAATGCACTTACAGGTGGCCCTGGCTGGCCTTGAGGCCCCTGAGGACCCTAGAAGAAAGGGAGATAAAACGCAACAGTTACAGATCACCATCTCTACCTTTACATTTGTGTAGTTTTAAAATCACAAAATGCCACAATGCATATAATTAAGAAGATGTAGCACTGGTTTTCATAAAGCTGTAAAGTATTAATTACTACTGTTAAAGTACCATATCCTGGTAATATGTGAGCATTCCTGTTAGAATTGCTATGTTGTTTTGTTGCTTATTTATCCAATTATTAAGGGTACATCAGAAGTCATACAACGTATTAATATGCAATGTGCTATATGTTGTGCCAGCATTATATACATGTTGCTAATAGAAGTACTACAGGGAATGAATGATGATAAAAGCATAATAAACAATGTTATGGGTAGGTTTTAAAAACTAACCAATCTGCTTTGCTCCATGAGTATCTGCTAGGCATTTATTAACAGTGTTAATTTTCAGCCAGAAAACATTATGTTCATCATGTACCAGTAATATTGCAGACTTTCTCCATATTCAAGAAGTTATGCCCTTATTTCCTCATCATAAGTGGCATCATTTTAGTGTGGGATAGTGCAGTAGGGAGGAGAGGATGAGACAGAACAGCTGCTTTTCCCTAGCTTATAGTACTTACAATACATAGCCTTAAATCTAAATTTTAGACTTGCCTTAGGGTTGGAAATGGACCTTCCTAAAACAAATAACTTCATTTGAATTATCCTTTCTTTGACCAGCTATTCACACTGAGATGGAATGATTGTGACTATTTATTTAAATACAGTGACATGTGTCTCTGTTAGATTTTCTTCAGTCTTTGTAATACTCGAAGCCTCTAGGAGCTGCTGTAACATAAACAATAGCAGGAATAATGACAAGGAAAAGAATAGATGGCAGTGCTTTAATGACAGCAAAAGAGAAGAAAAAGGAATGAAAGGCATAGGCCAGACCTGCACTATGTATTAGTAAAACCTTTCAGCATAAACGAGATAATTTAAGCAAAACATTCTTTAGCCAGTGCACAATAAGCTGCTCCAGCAAAATCCCTCTTACACCAGTACGGTCATGCTAGTACTAAGCCTGTGCCAAAAGAGAAATAATCTTATGTGACATGGTCATGCTGACAAGTATTGTGAAACTGAGCTAGTCGAAGGGGTTTAAGTTGTAAATCACTCAATGTAGTAGGAAGAAGTATTCCTGCTGTGAGATTTCACAGCAAGATCTGTGTGAGTGTCACTCACTGTATGCTACAACTGCTGACCTTGGGCTGCACTTCAAGCTGCCACCGGAAAGGGCAGCTGGAAACAGTTAACAAAAGGTCAGATTCAATCTAACATTAATTCATGTACATTTAAAAAAAGGTTCTCAAAGCAGATAGGAGTGATTTGCTTAAGTCACTGAGGCTCCAAATTTATCAGTTCTTAGGAGAATACCAGCTGTGTTTTGTACTATTTCTAGACATATTCATAAGACAGAGCACACAGTAGCTACTGGGGTATGCATCTGTCAGGGGTTACAATGACCTCCACAGCCACAAAATTTAGGAGCGTCTGCACGTCACCTGTCCTAGCCATGCCAGAGGGGCTTGGGTGCTGGACTGCAAAAAGTGAGTGCCATCATGTAATTCCTAGTACCAGATCTACACTAACAATGCTATGTTGAGGGACTGCAAATGGCTTTGAGTCCAAGACCTAGCTTTTATACATGCTCTTTGGAGACTAGAGAAGAAACAAAGACTGAAGGAATTTCTGGGTTTTTAGAGAGAAGGTCTTCTGATATTTCAGTAAGATGACTTTAATGGCATAAGCTTTATGGACTGTAAATATTGTCAGCTTTTCAACTGATGCATCCTGACCCTATTTATTTATGTTTCATTCACTTATATCCATAGAAGGGACTCTACACCATCTTTTTGGTAAATCTTTACTGGTATTTTATAAAGACATAAATGATTAATGTTGGAAAACAGAAATGAAAGCATAAGTCATTTTAGTATATATAGTAGCATACAAATCCCTGTGGGTTCTGTGGCAAGTACCTAGCTTCTTTTTATTTTCTTAGTTTATGTATTGCCCAGCTTGAAATTTTCTTTGAAATCCTACTACTATTAAATAGCCATAAAATATTATTTTTATTAGTTAACTGATGAGAGATGAGTTTGCAGAGATAACATTCACTGTTTTGGGGCAGTCCCTCAGCTGTTGCAAATCAACTGGGTTTCAGAGAGCTACGCTGTTGTATGCCAGCTGAAAAGGCTGACCTCCACGTATAGTTAATCAGATCAGCAACCCACCAGTTGCTGTTAGACTGCTGCAGGATACCTTCAGTCCCATGTGGATATATTACTGGACAGTCTGATCATGCTTGGTGAAGTATGTTTAGTAGAAAATGAAAGAGAAACTGTGAACAGGAAACTAGAGAAATGAATCTGACAGTGTAAGGTTATATTTGTTTATCTTGGTTCAGGACTTGATTATGCAAATACCAAGGCAAGGCAAGGCACAAAGTCTTCAACAGTTTGTTCCTAAGTAACCACTGCTCTCTGATGAATAGATGTCCTTGTTCCGAGTGCTGATATTTAGACATTCCAGTGGAGTTTTCAGATGACTGAATGCTTCAGTTAATATCCTACCTTCTTGGCATGTGTCACAATTTTAAGACTCAAAAAGTTTTGGGACAAGAACTGAGAAACTGAGTTTCTGAGATAGAACTGAATATTTTAAAAATCAAAATCCACACTGTTCCAATGAATTTAAGGTATTTTGCAGAAGAGGAACATGACTTGATTCACAGTCTCCTTGCCAATAAAACCCATGTGAAAAAAAAGGTAAAAATTGAATGCTATTTGTTAACTATAGGGGCAACTTTTGGGGCTATTATATTTCTTAAATGCATTAAAACCAGAGGGCTATATCAATTACCATCACAAGCCTTTAAAATATAACGAAACTGCTCAGAGTGTGTAGAAAATCCTGTAGAAACATTATAAATGTTCTTTCTTCTGCAAAGCAGCAAAATAAGGTTAAATTACGCTTTCCATGGATTAAGTTAATTGTTAAATGCTTTATTGGAATGTACAGGATTACCTTTACAAATCTACTTAATTTACCCTTTGATCACATTAGAGTTTAAGTGAGAAAAGTGTAATTCTAGTTCATAATAACAAAAGCCGAGAACAGAATAGTTAGTTGTAATGTGCTCTTTAATTTGCTAATCACCCAACTGGATTGCTAGTGGAAAAGTTCAAACGCTGAAACTCCAATTTTTTTCCAACACTGTAAGGCCCCGATTCTACATGCAGTGACATTTATGCTTAAACCTGAAAACATAAGAGATCCTATGGACTTCCATATTTTCCTTAACTTCTGAAAATTTCCAAGAAACAAAGTATTTAAAAAAAAAATAATTAAGCTTTCCTTTCCCACTTAAGTCATTATGATGTTATGTCACCATATCTCATAATGGAAAAGCCTAATATCCTGCAATATAACATAATGCAGCATAGTACCTGCTATTAATGATTGTAAATCTAAGATAAAAGATAGCACAAAATTAGAGATAATGCTTTATCGTATTGCCTTGTATCACACACTGGAACACACTGCCCAAAGAGATTATCCTATCTCCATCCATGGAGGTTTTCAAGACCTGGCTGAAGCCCTAAGCAACAAGGTCTGATCTCAGAGATGACTCTCTTGAACATGAGATTGGACTAGAAATGCCTTGAGATGCCTTACAACCTGAATTATCCTATGTCTCTATATTATAATTCATTGTGATGTGCCACGAAACAATAATAAAGAAATAAACCCACACTTTCAGAATTGTGAGAATTCTGAAACAATATTCCACAAGGCATTCTATGTTTTTCTAAATGTTTCCATCACAATGATATGATTATTTTGAACTGAACAGTAATTTTGATTGAATTTTTTTCAAACTCTGTTTCTGACTTTATCAATTTTTCTCCAGAAATAGCCTACATGAACTGAACTCTGGTCAACAAGAAGACATGATTTTATGTTCCATGTTTTTCAGAAGATAAAGGTAATTTCTTTCTAGTAATGAAGATTGTATCACAGAATCACAGAATATTAGGAGTTGGAAGAGACCTTGAAAGATCACTTAGTCCGACCCCCCTGCCACAGTAGGATACCCTAGACCAGGTCACACAGAAGCGTGTCCAGACGGGTTTTGAATACCTCCATAGAAGGAGACCCATGACAGAGTCCAAACTGTAACTAAAACTTAGACTGCTACAAAAAAGTTAAAATCTCTGATTCTAGGGAGAATGCCAATATAAATTTTATAGCTTGGAATACACAGTTAGATGAAAATAATTTTCTCTCCTTTGTAACTGAAAATAGTTGGAAATAAATCCTTTTCTTGGCTCCATAATATAAACTAATGACAGTGTGTATGACGTGAAGTTAAACATATTTATTTTTCTTCTGAAGACAGTTTTAGGAGATTAATTAATCTTGATGAACTCAAGAACTTATTTAGGAAATAACTTCTTAAACACCAGCACCAATAATGGAAACAAGTGTTTCTTGTTCACCATTTTGGATATTTTTAAAGTGTTAGCATTTTCAGCTCTCTACTGTCATAGCAATTCTTATGAACAAAGAGTAGAAAAAGACAGCTAAGATGGTCAATAGCAGCATGAATTAAGAAATCAGTTTTGCTCTTATGGTGAGATACCAATGACCTCAAGAGCATTAGAATCAAAGAGGACAGTTCCCCAAGACATGTAGACCAAGCTTAGCTCCAAGCCTTCATTTTTTAAGCAATTTTGAATATTATTGATATATTTTGCACAACTTTTATATGGCAGTTGGGTTGAAATTGTACACAGGTGACTGCTAAAAGCAAAATACAGTAAGACAAGAGAAACTGAATGATTTTAAGAGAGGTGGGGTGAAAGGCAGGGTGAGAGCAACAGGAACAAGGTCACATTGCCTAGTTACTGGAAAAGGAATTAAGTATAAACCTGCCATATAAAGTAATATGATGGTATCAACTATTATGGTTATTTGTATCTGCTGTAAATATGATAATTTAATGGCTGTTCACATAGCCATTAGTAACTGGAGACTTCATTAGCTCTAACATATTCTTTTTAATCAAATCCAACATTTATTAATGTACAAAAACTCATGTAATATTCTTAGTGAAAAATGACAGACATCAACTTCATAACACACAGTTCTGCCTATGGCTACTACAGCTGGCACACACGGCATGGACATCTACTTTCAGCTCTAGGGTTCTCCTGACCTTCTGCGTCTCCAGACAAGACAATATGGATGTATGAACACGTGTATGCATGCTGTGCTGTGAGGCACGGGAGCACTGACAACAAATGTGACAAAGGAGTTTTCTTTTAAACCTGAACTGGGACAGATTTAGACTGTTATATGATCAGGGGCCATACTGCCTGACACCATACACCCACTGGGCATATCTACATAAGACAGCTTGAACAAGTCAGACTTTTGACTCGTGCTACCAGCTTTCTTATCTAGCACTTTCCAGGAGCACAACATGACTGTCTGGCATTCAGAGCATGCAAGAGTACATTCAGTATAACGCAGGAATAGTTTCTACACAGCTGAAAATTGAAAGCATAGAAGTTGTTTCATCTTACCATTTCACCCCTTGTGCCCTTTTCACCTCTTGGTCCCTGTAAGAAGGAGAAGCTGTTAATCCGCACTGCTTTCTACCCACCTAAAACTGAAATAAGCAGAGTAATAGCCACGAGAGTTACACGGCTCAAATGAAAAGTCTAATCTCATTTGTGGAAGTCTTTACAACCCTAGGGCTTTACTTTTCCTGTACTATTAGAAAACTAAATTACTTGAAAAGATCTTGTAATTCCTACATGTGGAAAGCTGCTGTTTTCTTCAGATTGTAAATATGGTTTCTGTCAGTAATTTTAACTGTCAGTGTTCTCCCTGTCGACCAGCTGTATTTGCTACAATTTGATCCACTGTAAAACATCGGTGATTCACCATCTTTAGAGTACAGAACAAAACTCAGTATTCTCTGTCACTGAAGAAATGAATTGGTTACATATCTGTTTGCATTATCCCATTAGCTCTCCTCTCACAGACAGATAAGACACAGTTTTTCTGTCTCCGTGGCATTTTTGGCTAGTTTTGCACTTAAACTGTGTTTCCAAGGATGGTAACAATCTTAGAGTTCTCCTCTGGAAGAATTTTGCATCTTGATGGCAGCATTTCATAACACAGAGAAGTAATCTTCAACTGTAACAGTTTCTTAATGATAATGGCAAACCATTACATTCAATATGAAGTCTGTTAAAAGCCTTCATAAAAGTATACACAACTGTCAAGTTTTCCTTCTGAGTGGGACTGAAAAGAGTGCAGCAAGACTTAAAAGTACTCTCTTTTTCCCAACAAGTGGAAAGAATAGTTTAATTATAGAAGGAATATTTTCCTTCTCATTCCTTTCTAACTTGTAAATATTTGTATTTATTACTTTTATTGTATATTCCTGTTATTTTTATGATTATTTCCATTCTAAGACATTCTCATGCAATCCAAGCCTCGCTGATCAGACAGAGGAACTTTGGTGGTATAAAGAGCTTCTAAAACTACCTTACGTGGCTGGGTAGTCTGCAGACACGAGCCTGAGGGTGCCCTTGCAGAACATTGTTCTGTCTCTGGCACAGGGAGCGCAACAAGGGATGGAAATAGGGATGAGGTTAAGCTCGACCACTGCAGGGATTCTGGGATGCACTGAAAGTTGTCAGAAAGGCCAAGATGTTTGAGTTGTAACAGGCTTCTTGCCAGCAACTGGAATACCCCAACAAGGACTTATGGGGTCTCCCAGCATATCTAGAAGGGCACTCTGGAAGTCAACTCAATCAACACATAGAAGAACTAAACTGAAACTGAGCATGGTACTGTCTAGATAGGACTCAAACCTAAGGCTGAGAAAGAATATTCAGGTGGTAGCTACTATGTGCTCATCTACACCTTGAGTTACCTACTACCCCTGTAAGCATGCCCTTCGTATACTTTACTTAGAAGGTCATAGCAATGACCTTTTTTTGTTTGTTTTTCTTATTTTGGTCATGATTATCTTGTTTGTATTACAGATGCTGGAGTCACATACTCTAGCTTAACAGTACGGCATAACATGATGATGTTCCTGCCAGCTGCTATTTGCAAATAGAAAAATAAGAAGGTTGGTAGTTACAAAATAAATTATGAGCAATCAGGTAGGTGAAATAACCAGATTATGCAAAATAGAAGGGAAACTTACAGGCCTGCCAGTTTGGCCTGTTATGCCTTCTTGACCAGCAGGGCCCACATATCCCTGTAAACAAGCAAAGAATTTATTAATCCACCATGTTTTCAAAATTAAGAAAATCCTCATGACATGTCTTAGTTTAAGGTTGCTTAGCACAGAGCCCTGGCAAATATCAAATGATTATGCTGATATTCTCTTTCTGAATATTGAGAGCACATTGCTACAAAATCAGCAAGGCAATTATTTTAATAATTAGTAATAGCTGTGCTTGGAAAGCCCTCACACATTCTTTTATGTGAAAGCTGATGCACTAAAAACAGTGGAAAACTTAAGTACTCTGATTACCCAAGACCACATATTTATTGAGCTACAATCAACTATATCTTAAGCTATATTACTGCCCACAAGTAGTCTTGTAAGGCTGCCAGTAAGTGCTGCTCAAATTTTACTTTCTGGTTCCCTTTCACTTACAGCAAACTGCCCATTTCCAGTGTTTATCTTGTATAGGAATGTTTAGAAATAGGAAAGTAACTACTGTAACAGGCCCCTAAAGCTGCTGCTCTGCATGTGATTAACTGAACTAAATCAGTTCTGTGATGGCAGTGGCAGCAGTGAGAGTAGAACATTTTAGAGTAAGGCCTTCCATGCTGCAACCTTTCCTCCTTTTTCACTTGGTGCTGTAAGCTGGATGCACACTCTCCAGTATTACAAAATGCTAAAGATGCTTCCACCTTTTTGGTGAGCAGCAACATAGAACGTCATGAAGGAGGTGTGATGAAGAATGAGCTAATGCAGGTTAATAACCTTATAGATAAAAATATTTATTAAAAAAGACTACCTATTAATCAATAATGCCAGTGCACCACTATGTCTGACTGCAGGCAAAGTTTGACCTGTTTCTTTTGCTGTAGGACAGTTACACAATGAGCATTTTGCCAGTAGGAAGAAAGAGAATGTTCAACCCCAACAGGCAAAGATATGACAGTGATAACATTACTTGTGTAGATGAAATTACACTGGGAGAGTCACAGTTTGTCAGCAGAGCTTGCTTTTTTCTTTCAAGACTAACAGTCCAGATCTGCTTGTTTATCCATACCTATACTACAACCAGAGCAGTGTTACAGTACAAGCAAAGGGCTTCTAGTGGAATCACAGTCAGAGAGAAAGGTTTGGTTAGAGTGTTCCAGTCTTGTTAATGAGAAAATATATCATTCTCTGAATTATAAACACGTGCCACTTGCAAGACATCCTGACAATCTCTTTCATGGAGTGAAACACTTACAACTTGACCTGTTGGACCTTTTGGGCCCAGAATTCCAACTAAGCCAATGTCCCCTGCAGGACCCTGAAAATGCAAAAGAACAGCTTAATCACACATAGACATTAGCTATCCACTTCTTTATATCTCTTGTAATCAGTGAAAGTAAGATAATTCCTAAGAGCAGTAACAATGAAAATATCAAGTGCCCTGAGGCAGAATGTTCATCCTTGGACATGGAGTACACTGTTCTGCCTACAATGTTTCAACAGTTCTGATAGATTTTGAACAAATTATTGTTAAAGCTGATTAATTCTATGCTTTCCTAGTGTTCTCGCTCTGTAAATGGCTTAAGATCTTACAGAAAAGAATGAGCACATACTTTTGGACCTGGGAATCCTTGAAATCCCATTAAACCTTGATCGCCATCTTCTCCCTGTAATAGCAGCAAGCATCCCTATTATTATTTCATGTGGGGAACTCCTGGACTACTTGCTTTGTGTCAACATCTGTGATTACGTACAGCCTGTCCTTTCAGTCCAGCATCTCCTGCTGGTCCTTGGTCACCTTGTGATCCTGGAAGGCCTCTTTTGCCTTGCTTTCCTGGATGACCCAGAAGCCCTTTTTCACCCTGTCAACAGGAAGATAATATATCCTTTCTTACAATTATGACAGTTATGACTGTGAAGATAGGTTTTCTGGCAGAAGTGTGAAACATGCCTTCTCTGTAAGAAACAGGCCTACTCCATTCATTTTATTTCCATCAGGAATGCTTTCAATAATTAAACATTCACTAAAATGCAAATGTGACTTGACTGTTCCTTGATTCGGAAACATACAGAAAACACACACTGGATCATTACCAGTATGGTATCTCCCAGTGCAAGTGCTAAAATTCACACAATAAAATATGGAATAGGCATGTTAGAAGTAAATTTAAAAAGTAATCCTCCTAGCAAGGTATAGTATAGTTGTGGAACTCCTTGCTGTTTGACTAAAAGTTTACATTGATTCAAATGGAATCAAGGAAAAGTTCACACAAGAGAAATCCTCTGAGGACTACCAAACACAGAAACCATATCCAGCTCAGGAAGTTACTGAGCTGCAATTAAGGCTATGAACATACACCTTTCATGCTTGCTTAGTGTTTATGCCCTTTCCTAGGTGTTACCTTTCTGCTCTAACAAAGGCTTTTGGCTTGACTCAGTATGCCCACTTTTAATGCTAATTTTGCACTATGTGGTAACGGTTTTTCCTCATCTCCTCCATTCCTTGTGTTTTGCAGACGGCAGGCACTCCTGAAGCAGGAACAACCTCCTACAGCTCATTGTCTAGACAAAGGAGTAAAATTCAGACTGGGAGCACTGGCAATGAACATTACAAGTAGAGAATACAGTTTATATGAAAGTATTTTCATGAAAAGACAATAAAGATAGTATTTCCCTCCCTCAGTTTTCAAGTAACTTAAGGTTTTAAGAAACTACTTACCAATAAAATCTCACAGAGCACTGCAAATCAAGATTTTAGATGAAAAATCCTATTCTAATTGGAGAAAATTATCTTTCCATTCTTTGCTTCTTTTACCACAGAAATGAATCTAATTAATATGAGGATATGCTGATGTCAGGTACCTGGAACTACCTGGAAAACGAGGCACTCTCAGATTTCTTTCTTTCTGATAGGGCTGAACAAGAATAATTTAAGTCCTATGATAAATGAACATCCCAGGCAAGTTGGGCGCTTGTTAGATTTGAAATTACAGTTCTTCTCTGCTAATATATTACTTAGAGGTTCAAATAATCCCAACTCTTCTAGTAGTTACAGGAGTTTAAAAATAAAAGTCAGAAAACACTTGGCCTTAAACCTTTGAGTGAATAAATACAGAGTGTTTTGAATGATTTCTGGAATTGGGAATAGGGCCCAGATGGATGAGACCTCAGTTTATAGAAATGAAGTCACCACAACTTGCAGCCTTACCCTTCAAGTAAGTTTTGGTGTCAATTAATCATATGATTAACAGCAGCACTATGGTTCCACAACAACTGGATGCAGTATGAAGACTAATCAATATCAGTAACACTGTACTTAAACAAGATCCCATGTGTGTACCTTTAGTCCAGGTGCTCCCGTGGGCCCTGGCATGCCTGGCAATCCCTTGGGACCTCGAGCTCCAGGATAACCTGCCAGACCTTGTAAGCCTGAGTTTCCTTTATTACCCTTAACAAATTGAAAACAATTGATTACAGGCAGAACAGCTACACGTGTTTTTTCTCTGTATGCTAAAACAGGCATATAACATAAAAATCAGCCAAAGCCACTTAATGCTTTCTGTATATATGGACACACATTGATAGTACATCAAACCAAAAGCAAAACCCCACCATACTTAGCAATAAAGCTACACTGGGGTGGACTCGGGTTTCTGAAGAGTCGAGTTATTTTCATTTAACAAGTCACTGACTGTGAGCAAAGCAAATGCTAAGCATACTCACTGCAGTTGTTCAGTTCAACCTTGTTCAGTCCTACCCTAAATACATCCTGATGTAATTTGTGTGGGATCACCTACTTAGACCTTAAAAGACTTCTGAGAACACTCAACAGAATCAACTGGCTTATGAAAGGTATATTCCCTGTTAGCACTCTCCTAAAGAGGAATAATTGCCCGGTTGGATCACCAGCTTATGTACCAGTGGTCTGGAAATAGTAAGCAATCTTCTGTCCACAGTAATTATGCACTCAAGTGGAAGCACTCATGGGCATACCAGTGACTGCCTTTGTCTCCCACAGGGAATCATACAGAATAGTTTGTATGATATCTCAAATTTTTCCCAGACCTGAAAATTTGCACCTTCAGATTAACATCCTTTAGCGCTGATATCTCTAATTCTTTTCTAACTCTATTTTGAAATACACAGGAAAAAAGCACTAATCTCAAATAATTATAGAAGATGACTTCTTGAGATGATTTCTGGATGGATGTTGTGTGATGTCTGGGGATTCTGAGCTTACAATAAGGAAGGAGCTCCTGATGAAAACAATATGCTGAATTAATTCAATACAGGTGAGCTGAAAATACAACTGAGATTCACAGTTTTAATATTTCAAGAAGAAATGAAATGAGACTGTCTTCTCACAGAGACATTCAAAACACAGCATCCTTATCTATAATTATCAGACATACTGATAATATTAGTGTGATTGTGTACACTGGAGGGATTCAGAGAAAATAACTTTACCACATGAAGAACAATCAGAACATGTAATCGTGAAAATGTAAGAGAACACGAACAAACACAACTATTGTTAATGAAACAAAATGTTACTGAGTACATGGAGTTAAACCAATTTTGACAAGTTAATAAATACAAAATGGAAATTTGCTACCATCCAAATGAATGTTTCTGTGATGTCATTTAGTAGAAATATATACCTACATTTTATATGTATCTTCTTTCTTATTTCACATAGCATTTGATTAAGCATTCATCAAAATAAAAGGGTTATAGGAAACAGGATGTTTTAAATTAAATGTGATTTTCAGGGCTTTTGAATATGGTACTGTGACTTTTAGCCTGATGGGCTGATAAACTCAAACAGCAAAAATTCTATTCTTTTGATTCATTGTGGCAAAAATCAGTGACAAGCCTCTCTGTTATAATTTGTAATGCTATTACATATTGTTAATATAGAGTAATGGAGTCTTTTTCAAAAGAAAGATGACTTTTTGAGTGGAAAGGCAGAAATGTATGAATTCTTTGGAGTGATACTCCTAAATCAAACTCCAAAGAATTTTAAGTACTTGGAAGAGGTTCAGTAGGACCTTATCTGAAACTGGAGAGGCATGAATAAGGTACATCTGCTCCCAATGGGTAACTTGTTTAATTTTCAATTTGGTCAACCACACAGGGAATTTATACTTGAAACAGTGCCTCACTTGGCACCTTGATTAACTCCTGACACCAAATCTAACTTGGCATCCTTTTACAGCAATTACTGGTCGATCTAACTAGAACTACTGAGAAATACCATACTTGAAATGAAAGTGATCAGACTTTCAACAATGAGAACAACTAAAGAAATTTTCTCCCTCCTCTTTGGAGTGAGGAGCTGTGTCACTGCTTATAGAAGCAGCTGGCAGCAGGTCACAAAACTTGGCCCACACTAAAGAATAGGCAGACAATAAACCTGTTTCCAAGAATGCTTTCAGGTACCTCAGATCCTCACACTCTTCACTGTTTTTGGGCAAAGCTTCAGAACTGCTTCAGGTTATGAATTCAAAGGCAGTAAGGAAAATGTGGCCTCATCTCAAAGCCTGAAACAGTCTCACTTGGGGTCTATGGATCATTTTCAGGAACAGAACTGTGAAGTCTCTCTGATTAAGAAAGCATTTTCACTTAAGTGTAATTATTACTAACATAGACTAATGAATAGTTCTTCTCACTATACAGTTCCTTTATGCTAACTTTACATCCTGGCCAGAATATCAGGAGCAAAAGACAAAGAAAATGATTTTCAAGATGTTGAAAGAACTGAGAATAGTACCTTCTGTTCAAATACTCTAACCTTAGAAAACTTATAATGCAAAATGATACAAAGAGATGCAATGTGGAAAGCAACTTACCTTAGGGCCAGGCTTTCCTGACAGCCCAAGCTTGCCAGGGTTCCCAGAAATGCCTTCTGGTCCAGGGTACCCAACTGCTCCTTTCTGGCCTCCTGGCCCTGGTTTTCCCTTGAAACAAATTCAAATCAAATATAGCCCTGTCAGCTCTCTTCATCTTCACCATCACAGAACTAGATTTTAGTCACGGTACTCCTAAACCCTACATAATAACAGACCCAGTGAGATGAATGAATACTCACAAAGGGAGCTCTGAGGTAGGATGTTTGGTTTAGAATGCTATTGGCTTAACCTTAGACTTGTCATGTTGTCAGATTTGAGCAACTTCAGCTGAAAAGTAAGATGGCTGAAAGTGTTGATTCTTAAACTGAAGCAAGGAAACCTGATAAAGTAATCTATTTATCCCTGTAAAAAACCCCAACCAGATACCTTTTCAACCTTAATTTTACTAGATGCTCTGTACTGCACATTCACAAATTTATGCTGTTCAAATATGAACTTATCAAAAATACACAGAAACTTCTAATAAGGCAAGTCTGTGCTAACTGTTGCTACACTTGCACAAAAAAGCCTCATGTCACATCCACCAGAGGAGCAGTGATTTTTTTTCTTTACAATTATTTCCATTTAGACTGAAATACACTATCTTAAGGGGCTTGGAGTTCTACAATTGTCTCTGTATGAATGCATTCCTCAGAAATTTAAGATATGCTAACTACAACACATCTCATTTGAAAAAGTACAGTTAACAACAGCCATATAGAATATAAGAATTGTGCCGTCTTAATCTTATTGCTAATTTCTGTTTGGTGAAGTATCTTGCTCACGGGATGTGCTTTGAAACTTCCTCAGGTTCTAGTTTTACTGTCTTCTCCTCCTCACTTCCCCATATCTCTTGCTTGTTCCTCTTTCCGTTTGTCTGCTGAATGATACACTCTGCAGTTCTCCAAAGGAAAGAGCCAAGTATTTAAACAAGACACACATTTCCTTGCCTTCAAAAGGCTCCTCTAGCACTCTGCCCAGGAGGTACAAGCTCTGTGAAGCAGCTGCATTTCTCTAGTTACTGACAATGTTTTGACACGAGGTAGCAGAAGTTATTTACAATATATGCTTCTGTGCTACTGTTTATTAGGAGACCAAAATAGCCTTGATTTGTTTTGTTCTTGTTTATGTTTAAAGAACACCTACTGCTTCCTGCTGTTTCTTCTCCCTCAGGGAGAAAAGGATACAAGTTAGCTTTTCTAAAGTAACTCCAGAACATTAGAAATTTCTGCTCAGGGCAAGGGAGAGAAAGAAATAAACCTCTAATTAAATAACTCTACAAGTGGGAAGGACCTTGTTGTTATATTAGCTGCACTTCACTTCCATGTGCTGAGTAACCAAGTATAATTTCGTAGTTTAACATAGTTTCAAGAATTATTTTTACAGAGGTTCCTTTACTCTTTCTGGATAAGAAGAAGATTCTTTAGAGTAAGTGTAAGACTTTCTGGTACCACTAGCATGACTTAATTTTGATTTTATTAGTTATTATTTTCTTTGTTTTATAATCTGAAGACACATTGTAGAATTTTGTTACTTACAGGAATTCCAGGTTTGCCTGCCTGACCCATTGCTCCTTTCTTCCCTGTGGGTCCCTAGAAGTTAGAAATACTTGTGAACTGACAAATGTCTCAATCTCCTAAGAGAAGAGCTGAAAATTGTTCCCCTCTAGTATTCATGCTCACAATACCTAGTCTTGGACATTATTTCCACTTCAGAAGACATCAGAAAGTTTTTCAAGAAAGAGTGAAGAGATTTTTGGTAATTGTATATATTTTTCCATTTTCTGAATCAGTATAGTGTAGTTTTCAGAATGTTTTCAGTGACAATAGGCATAAAAAGCTTTTCACTATGAATCTGGCCATTTCTCCTCTATCAACCATATCTCTATAAAGAAATACCTTTCAAATAGGGAAGTCATGAAAAGTAGGCAATATAGATGCACTGAGTATATGTGAAATGAATACTAGAAAACAACAGTGTCATATATGGGAACATTATCTAATATGTACACAAAAGATAACATTTACTTAAAACCAGATTTTTTTTGTCTTGACTGATGTAGGAATCTGTAGTCTTAGAAAACTATATCAGGTGACATTCTTCTAAGTGGTTTAGTGACAAGAGGCTAAGGAAAAAAAGATCAGAATGAGTCAAAAGCATCTCAGGGAATTTTGTATATAAGATATTCATCACAGAATATAATGGCATGCATTTTATCCTACCTCTAAAAGATACAACCACTTGGACAGCAAAGACAAGAATAACAGTTGTTAACATAGAAAAAAGGTTCCAAGATTTTCTAGATTAATTATTTTAAACACTGTTCTTAAAGCAAAAGTGATGCTAAACTACTATGCTGCAATAGTGTATAATATGCAATAAAGTGAAAAAGGTAAGGTTATTGTTAAGTGTGAATGTTTTAGAATTAATGTAGAGATGATAAAATCAGCAAAAGTTTGTTTTATTCCTTAATTTAATGCCTTTTTGTTAAGAAAGGCATAAAAAAGTCCACCAATCAGAACTGGAACATGTGTATTCAAGGAACTTTATGTTGATTTCATTAAAATTTCTGAATGCATATAAAGTAAACCCAGATGATTCAGCATTGCAGTTTACGGGATTGGCCTTGTAAGCCTTGCTCTATCAGCACCAGTCATGGCCCTGGAGTTAAGACTGTATGAATATTTTCACTACTAAGACCTCTGTGTTAAACCTTTAGGCTCTTAAGGTTTGCTTCAGGCTGGATATTGGTTCCATATTTGCAAATGACATTTTTAATCTGAGGGGCATTTGCAACACAAAGAAAATATTCTGCAAGGGAAAAACAGAGGAATAACTGATTTTATCCTATGTTGTGAGCTGTTTGCCAAAGGCAGTACCTCTGGGTGCATGGCTAGAGTACATGCTGACAGTGTCTTCACAACATGTTTTCTTTCTCTTGTTCCCCATTCCTACTCTACTACAGATTTTTGTATCTACCTAGAAAATTTTGAAACTGCTATGGAAGTTCTGAGATAAATATCTTATTTATGTTGCAAAGAAAATTGGTATTGTAATAAATCTTTTAACCTAAGTCTTCTGAAATCTCAAAAGCCAATGAAATTCACTCCATGAAAGACTATACAATACTTTTGGAAATTTTCAAAACACCACTAAGATGAACTAGCATTTATAAAGGAAAAGGTACAGTCTTTGGTCTGTTTCATGACCTGATCTGTTGTTATTCTGCCATTATTCTTTAGCAAAATCCTTATTTCTAGGTCTCTGAAAATTCAGAGCAGTGCAGTATCAAGAGGCTTCATTTACAGATCAGAGCAGTAAAATTCTGGGTGTATTTCACAGCTAGTTTGCCACAAGGAACTCCATTTAAGGGCATAACTGAGTATCACTCAAATGTTTCCAAAGGTGCCTCTCATAATGCTTTTATATCACTTCAAAGTAAACCACTTACCTATCAAATAACACATATTTACTACCCCAGATATTTATGCAGTTATCCGTTCTATATTTTTATTGTCCCTGCAAGTATGAAGAGGAAACCCAAGCACTGAGTTTTAGCCTTATCAAACAGTTTTACAAGGACAGTCAGTGAAGGGTAAACACAGACAAATTTCAATTAAGTGCAGTTTTGCTTTACTTTTTCCTACTCACTTCTGAACCTCTTTCTCCTTTTGGTCCTTGCTCTCCCAGTTCACCTGGCTCTCCCTTTGGAAAGAACACATATTAAATAGAATCATAGAATCATAATTAAAAAGAACATTTGAATGGAGATGAAAACGCATTTTCAAAAGCTAATAGAGAAATACCACTTCTTTGAAACACTTACTGGAGGCCCCTGTTGTCCAATAGGTCCTCTAAGCCCTGGAAGGCCTATATGACCCTGGGAAGAGAAAATATAACGTATTTTAGTACAAGTAACTCAGGATGTCATGGCCAGCGAGCTGTAGATTTACTTCTAAAGCCTATCTTGGGAGGTGCTGGATCTCCCCAGATTCACTGACATGACTTTATCTAAAGTACGCTCAGCTTTCCTGAGACCAGACCTTAGGGAACTTTTCTTCTTTAAATTCTCTACTCCAAACTGCGAGTGAGAACTACATATTGTTTAAACTTTTCTGCAATTCTGTAAGAATAGATCGTATTTGATTCATTAATATGTCTATCTGTATTATCTGTGCAACTTAAACAGAATATTCTGGGTTGAGGATTGTCTGTTTTGTATTTCAGTGAACAAACAGCATCAGTGATTAGCAAGAGTTACCATCCAATTTGTATATGTGCAAAGCCTAAATGCAATTAATGAATAACTATTAGATTTACAAATAAATAGTGCTTAAATTTCAGAGAAAAACGTTAATTAAGTATTAAAGAGTCACAGAATTGTTTAGCTTGAAAGAGACCTCTTTGTGAGACCTCTTGTGAATACCCTCTTCTCAAGCAGGGCCAAGTGGAAAAGGTTGTTCAGGACCAGGTCCAGTCAGGTTTTGAGTATTTCCAAGGATTGGGACTCTACAACATCTCTGGGCAGCCTGTTCTGCTCTCAGTCATCCTCACACTAAAAAACCTTTTTCTTGTGTTCAAAAGGAATTTCATACATGTCAATTTGTGCTCTTTGTCTCTTGTCTTGTCACTGGACACTACTGAGACAAGTCTGGCTCCTTCATCTTCATTCCCTCTCATCAGGCATTTATACCTGTTATGGTTACCCACGCGTTCTCTCCTCCAGCTCAGGAGACCCAGCTCTCTGAACTTCTCATACGAAAGGTGCTTCAGTGTGTCCTAAAAGCTCATCAGTGCAATGTGGCACCAGCAAGTGCATCTCTGCACACTTGTGAGAGAAGATGGTACTTTCATTACATTACTCTGCAATGTATGCATAGCATGCCATGTTCAAACAAGAAGAATAACAAGCAAGAGGTATTACCTTGTAGCCTTCATCACCAGGTTCTCCTCTGTCTCCACGTTCACCTCTAGGACCCTACAGAGAAAACCAAAGGGCAAAATATGACAGCTGAACTGAAATAATGCTGCAGTGAAGTACCAAAAGAAAGCTGGGATTTCTTTCAAAACAGACTAACCAAGGAGATGGAACTGAGGATTACAAATATTAGACATTATTGAAGGTACCTTGTCTGAAGGAATGCACATGATTATTTTCTAAACAAAATGCACTGCTGTCAGACAGAGGCGACTGTCTAAAATATTTTGTCATTAACACTAGAAGCTGAAAGATAGATCTTATATGGGCATAAATGAAAGAGTACTGACCTCAGGAGATATTCTCCAGGTTTACACACATATATATGAAACCTAAATTAAAAATTTCCATGAATAAGTGAAGAGGCTCTGTTTTCCAGACATACAAGGAAAACTCATGGTTTCAGTAAGGTAACATATTAAACATTGGGTTCTTTTCTGAAATGACTTGCTGTACTCAGAATCTGCTTTAATTTTGAAGTCTGTCCCAATAAAAAGGCCATTTCAATCCCTCAGCTTGCCTCACACATGAGAACATGCAAAGGAGCAGAGGGAAAAGCATGATTCCTGAGAGTTATGTGGTTCTTCCTGCTACATTTAGACACCCTCACAGCTCTACTTTAGGGAAAGACCCTTACTCCAGCCCCACAAAAAATTGGATTTCCCCCCAGAATTTTAACTTTCATTATAGCAAATGGACCAAATCTCAGTCCAAGGGAAAAATGGGATACGGAATCATGCCCACAGAAAGTAAGAACGGCCAAGACTTTCCAGAAGACATCCATCCAATTATTAGATGAAATAACAGGGACTGCCTTTTCCCCACCTCTCTTAAGGCACATAATGAAAAATTGGCCAAGCATCACTAGCTGCAATGTAGTTTTACAGTTCACAAATGAATAGATTAGCCTCTTCTAGTGCATTATGCATCAGTAGTTACTATTACGTAACTGCCTATATGCTCTACAATGTTTCAGCAGCCCCTTTTTCCTAGAGGGAATCCACAAGTTGGAAAAGCTCTGCTTGCAACCTTTGAGCAGTCAGAATTACACAGCCACTTTGGCTACAACAGATTTGGCTGGAGTGTCTTCTCACATGTATTACTCTAGGAAGAGGAGGTGGTCTAGTGGTCAGGATTTGGTGCTCTCACCGCTGGGACCTGGGTTTAATTCCCAGTCAGGGAAGCTTTGTTGTGACCTAGTCTTAGGGAATCCTGCTCTGGCAGGGGGATTGGACTAGATGATCATTCAAGGTCCCTTCCAACTCCTAACATACTGTGGTACTGTAATACTGTGATAGTCTAATTAAACTTAAGACTGTAGTCCAGACTCTGTCTTCAGTCACATCAGGGTCTTATCATAGTCTTGCCTTTTGAGGACATGAGGTATGAATATTAAGGTTAATTTGAAGAGAAGTAGGCTGTACAAGTATTACTTCTGGCACAATCAAAGCCTGAACATGAAACAGTTTTTAATAAGATTTTGAGATGGCTTTTTTTCTTTCTTTTTTTTTTTGGACGTATTTGTAATTCCTGAGGAGAGATACCCCACATACGAATTCAGTAAAAAAAATGGTTACAGAATGCAGCTCTCCCTAAATCAGCTAAATTAGCTTTGTAGTGATAATGAAATAAGTCAAAACATATTTTTGGCTAGTAAAGGAATTAGGTATAATTCAGGACAACCGAAGAGGCCAATATTCTGTTCCAAAATGTGCTGCTCTAAACACACACTGATGGCATTAGTGTAATTAAACACAGGGCACATAGTCTTAAGCAGAAAAGAGCACATGACTGCATTTTTCAGAGAGGGATTAACTATTAAAGGACCATCATTCTACATTTTTGTACAAGGGGGTACTGACTCCTGAGACAGAATAGAAAATAGAAAATTTCAGAAAGAATTTGCATTGTCTCTTATCTTGAGAAGCACTAATATAACTTTTTTGAGAAAGAAAGACCTACTGGTTCACCTATGGGCCCAGGTGGTCCATGGACTGTGTTGTCTTCCCCTGGGTAACCCTAAAACAAAGATAAGTTTTAAAGAATATTAACTTGGAAATTCAACCTCACCTACAACGCACACATGTTCAAATGCTAATATACATCCAGAGAGCATACTGTATAAAGGTTAACAGTGAATATGATGCTTATGGTTTTAATACAGTGGAAATAGTAACTCCATTTTAACATGCACTTAATTGTCCTCAAGATATTTAACACTAAAAAGCCAAGTACTTGCTCTATCCTCAAAGGCAGCTATGGGAAAAAAAAAAAGTAGCATTTGAAAAATGTCCATGTAAACACTTATTTCTTCAATGAAGGAAGGATAAACAAGATATTTGACAAGACAAGACAAGAAAATTTCCTCCACTGTTTTGAGAAATACACTAAACATAGACAAGTGTACAGAATACTCCAACATTCAGCTTGAACTCTATTAAATTTTAAATATTAAACAACTGCCATCCAAACCAGCAGAGAAAAAGTTACCTATTCCATTATCTAATATTTAATGCAAAGAGGCTCACATTTTAAATATGATTAAAGGTTTCCAAAGTGCAAAGTGCTTTTTCAGAAGTGATCAAGCAAGCTAGACACCTAGCTCCCTTATTGTTTCTGAAAATTATATCAGAACCTATTTATAACATCAACCACTAATTGTCTATTAACAGTATTCATTGCAAAACTGGCTCTATTATAAGAATGTATTTCTCTGTCAAATGCAACCTCAAACTAATCTTCATGAAGGGAATCTCTGTACCTGCTTGGGGCCACACAGACTTCTGTGCACTGACTGATCTGTTCGCAGGATTTGAGGCTTAAAAGAACAACAGTGAATTTGACAGTAAAATAGCAGCATGGAGGCAACATCCTGCCTCCAACATTTTGTATTAAACACAGATCTTTGTTCAGCTTAGCTGGATTTTCAGCAAAATCCATGGGTGTACTCACAGTCTTAAAGCTTTAGCTGGTTATGCACTGATTATTTCTGTTAGCAGTGCTCACGAAGGGCAGTGGAGCTATCTGATACAATAGAACGTGTTTCTTACAGTGGGTATCTTGTGTTTTAAAACCTGAGACATTTCAACTGTGTAATTCAGAACTCTGCCTCTGAATGATCCATTTCCCCAGTTTGGCAATTGTTTTCATATTCTCTCACAATACTAATAAACATTGCAAATGGTGGCGTTTGCTGCATGCTGTGGAAAGGTGAGAGCATGCAGTAACATTTCCTCCCTTTAGAATTACTCAAACTGTTCAGGCAGTGTAATTCATCCTTATACCTTTTCTCCTTTGGGTCCTGGGGGCCCTGAGGGCCCTGGAGGACCCTGGTGACCCTAAAAAAGCAAACAAACAAAAAATTAGTTCCAAAACAAATAATCAAAGAAATAATTGATTCCAAACTTTCTTTTTGCTGCTTGTTACTATTATTTTTTTCACTGCTTGCTAATAATGTTAAATAGTGACATGGCCCAAAATTCACAGGCCCAGGCACAAAATGTATTGTGTGCAGGAAAAGCTCTGTGTGCAGTGAGAAACCAAAGGTTCTGGCAAGGCTTCATGCAGATGAGAGCAGCTGGGTTGGTTCTCACTTCAGGCTCAGTGCCACTGATGGAAGTTTCTGTTCAAAAAAAGGCATGGCAGTCTGGTCTGTAAGATAGATTGAGTCCTGTTCTATGATGATGATTATTATTTTTTAGTGAAAGCCACAATATCTTTATGCTCTTCAACTAATGTCATTCAATCAGTTGCTGTTAGTGAATGGGAAACTGCCTGGCCAGGCAGTAAGTAGAGGTGATGATGTTTGCTGAACTCTCTTTGTAGTACAGCTGTAGTACTTTTATAGGAACTCAATTCACAAGTAGTGAGATACATTGGACAAACAAGGGTTTTAAATCTGTGGTAGAAAACAACTGCTAGTGAACTCATAAAACTCAGTAATCATTGCATAAGACTAACATTATCACATCATATAAATAGATGTAAGTATATGATACTCCTAGGGATGTGTTTATGTTCTAGATACAGATCTCCGTGATATTTAAAATTATTTAGAGTACCACAGACTTACTTAGAGATGTGTGTGTACATGACTTCAGTAAAAAACTCACCCCATAACCTGGAATTCCTGACTCTCCTTCAGGTCCCATCCCTCCTAGCTGTCCCTGTTAAATGCAGTAATTGGTAACAGAAAAATGAGCTCTGTTGTAATATGTTATAACAATGCTTACTTTATAAAGTTATCACTTAGAAAAATCTTATATATTCAGACCCGAGAACCACAGACAACTTCATTGTTAGGTCCAGTTTCATTTGGTAAAGAATACTGGGCTTTTCCCTGTTCTCTGGAAAAAATGGTCAACATTTTCAGTCCTAACCTTATAATCCCTGTGCATAATTAAGATCAAAAGGATCTGAGCTTTCAGAGATGGAGGAACTCTTGTTTATAAATGCTAAGTATGCCAAGAGAAGCTGAAGGTGGTCCTCTCCTTAGGAAGTTGGGTCCTTCTCTTGAAAATACAGGCCATTAGATAGTTTTCTTCTGTACTATATGTGTTTGGGGACACACTGTTGCATTCACTGGCCACAAGATTGGGCCCTGGAGCAGTGAGATGTGTACATAGCCTTACTAGTGTGGAGGCTGCATGTGTCTGTGCATCTATGATGCAGTGTGGAGCAAGCTTCAGGAGCTTATGACGAAAGGAGCTCAAAGTTAATGGAAATACACTTCTTTCAGTTAATATTGTAACAGGTTCTCATTCAACAGAGTGGCAGTCCTCATCTGAAATCTTTTGTTTAAGCCATGCTTAACACTTATTTTATGTAATACAAAACCTCATGTTTTCTGTTCATGGAACTGGAAAGGTTCAAGAAACAGCCACAGTGGCGAATTTATATGTGGACTGTGGGGCATGAATATTCACGGCTTGCCCTGCCATCTTGCTCCTCTGCTTGTCAGATCAGGAACCTGATCAGAGCATGAAAGCAGCCTTTCAGTACCTAAAGGGGGATTACAAGGTAGAAGGGAAGAGACTTTTTAGCTGGCCAGATTTTAATAGGACAAGGGGGAATGGATACAAGCTGAAGGAAGGGAAATTCAGACTAGAAATTAGAAGAAGGTCCTTTATCCAGAGGGTGGTGAGACACTAGAACAGATTGCCCAGAGAGGTTGTGGATGCCCCCATCCCTAGCAGTGTTCAAGGCTAGGCTCCATGTGGCCCTGGGCATAAGATCCCCTTGAAGCCTTCTTTTTTCTAGGCTGAACAATCCCAGCTCCTTTAGCCTACCCTCATAGGGGAGGTGTCCCAGTCCTCTGATCATCTTTATGGCCCTCCTCTGGACCCACTCCAACAGGTCCACATCCTTCCTATGCTGAGGACCCCAGAACTGGACACAGTACTCCAGGTGGGTCCTCATGAGGGCAGAGTAGAGAGGCAGAATCACCTCCCTAGACCTGCTGGTCATGCTTCTCCTAATGCAGCCCAAGATACGGTTGGCTTTCTGGGCTGTGAGTATATATTGTTGGCTCATATCCAGATTTTCATCTGTCAAGACACCCAAGTCCTTCTCTGCACAGCTGCTTTCAATGAGTTCCTCTCCCACTCTGTACTTACATCTTGGGCAACCTGGTCTAGTGTGTGGCATCCCTGCCCATGGCAGGGGGGTTGGAACTAAGCGATCTTTAAGGTCCCTTCCAACCTGGGCCATTCCATGACTATGATTCTACAGCTCCTTCCAGGTTCATGGTCTGGGTTTCTGTCTGGAGAGGTACACAGGTCTCATTCTGATGCTGAAAGACCAGGACACATATTAGGAAGTCTAGGTTGGGAAGGACACTGCCTTCATCTCCAGCTACCTCAAAAAATACTTGTGCTACAGTTGTGACTTGACTTTTCCTGTGGAACACAATTGTGCCAAACTAGAAATACGTGAGCTCTTAAATAAGCATGTTCTGTACAAACCAGGGGACCTCGAGTTCCTCTTGCACCTTTGGGACCACTTTCTCCAGGTTGGCCAGGGTCTCCAGCAGGTCCAGTTTCTCCAGGAGGGCCAAGCTGCCCCTTTTCCCCCTGTTGGTGATGTTGAATTAAAAATAGTAAGAAAAAAATGTAGTTTATGCTTAATCAAAGTGTGCAACACCATTACTTAATAGGAGTATTACATTTATATATATAATTTACCATAATTCTTAGAATGTCTCAACCCAGAACTCTGCATGAAAAAAACCCTCTGCTGAAGCCTATTACATTTTTGTTGTTATTTTAGCCAAAGCTTAACATTTTTTGATAGCAGCAGGAACTGTTCTGAGTTGCAAAATCATATTCTGATACGAATTTAAATTTCCTGGGGTCATGAATTTTATTGATTGCAGAATGGTGACAATTCCAGTTGCTATGGCTATCAAGAAAAGAGTGGCTTGACATAAACCAGAGATAGACTTGGTTCAATTGAATGATTTTGTACTGTAAATTCAAGTTTCAGATAAAAGGAAGGGAACTGGGAAGATGAAAAATACTACCTTCTTTCCTAAACGGCCCCTCTGACCTGGATTTCCTGGTGTTCCTTCAGGGCCCTGAGCATTTATTAGAGAAAGAAAAATAAATGATTGAGAAAGGCCTGGAAACATGTTTAAACTGTGGTTCAAATTGGGTTACTAAGCAAGCTTTCGTAATGCAGAGAGGTGGGAGGAAAAATCTCACTAACTGTGGCTGTGAGAAAGTTAGTAGGACTGTTTCAAGTTACAGCAGAAACAAGTGGGCAAGCATCAGAGATCAAACTAGTGAACATGCACTGAAAATTGGGAGGTTAAAAACCCCAATAAATCAATCTTGTCCACACAGAAACTACCACTTTAGGAATAAAATCATTTCAGGACAACTACTGGATTCAGAGAAATACATACACAATCAGAGGAAAGCTAAGAAAACCTTGGGGCTGTCAAGTGTGAAGAGTAGGGTCCTGGCACAACTTGCTGTAGAGCAGAGACCTAACAGTGCTGACGCCTACCACTGCTCACCTCTTGGCAACTACATAACTGGGTGTGCTGCCTGCAGATCAAGGGTGCTATGGAGCTACAGCCCTGCTGCCCTCTAGGTCACTTAAACAGCTGACCCTCCCAAAGGGCTGGATATGTCCACTGCCCACCAGTTTCAATTTACCCTAAAGCTTTGTGAAGTTAAGAGGAGGTAATTCAGCTTCAGTTTTGGATAAAGGGAGATATATTTGGATTTTTTGAGTCACTTTGAGTCACTGTGGTGATAAGCCAGGCTAAATATAGTTTAAACTGATTTGTGAAGCTTTGCGAGCTTTGTTTTGTTGCTTTGTAAGCTTTTTGGTTTAAGGAAAATGCAATACTACTCTCACTCCCAACAAAAACCTAAGATAATTCGTTATAGAAAACTGATTTCCATGTTTAGACAGGATGTTATGATCTGTTCACATCCCCAGAAGGAAGTCAAACCAAAACCACCATGTGAACACTCCCAGCTGCCAGGGAAGATGAATGGGGAGGAAGGCTGCTCTGCATGCACCTCTGGTATTTTGAAACAGAAACGTGAAAAATGCCCTGCTAACCACATCCTCCCAAACATCAAATTGGCAGGCCTGACTGAATCACTGAGGCAGAGCAGCACTGTTGATGTTGTTTACTGTATACAAGTATAATTACATACAACATAGACAGGTCAGGGCTTAGCAGTTTTATGGTAATTTCAATGCACAAAACTTTCAAGTTTCTCCAGAATTGCCAATCCAAAGCAAAACAAAACAAAAAGTCAGAGTGATATTATTGTATCAGAAACAAAAATTGTTCTATAGCACACAAAATGTGCTGACAGACAAAAGAGTGCTTTTTTCCTTCACTAGGAGAGTAGTTCACTGTGAAGAACATAGGACTAAAGGCAGCAGATTGTAACACTGATGCTTTGAGGACAGAGGGGACAATGCTCACAGCTGTTGACAGCTGGCCTTCCAACTAATGTTTACTCAGACTCCATTATCACATAAGAGCTACAGAGAAGGCAGCCAGAGGACTGCAAATGAGAACATGATGATTTTTGGTAAGGGAATCTCATGTCTGACTTGAGGCTACATACTTGCTTTGGAAAATATGCTCCAAAGCATCAGCTCACATTAAGAAGCTGCATAAAATTTCAGCAAAACATATTTTATAGATGGATTTTAGCTGCTAAATGTGTGAGTGATGTCAGGACAAACACATGAACTGATCTAATGATGCTTATGTACTATGTGACCTGTATATGCTTGCTGCCATTGCTATTCATCTACAGTCTGTGTCTTAGTTGCCTATGGCATCTGGTGCTCTCATTATGTTTATATAATTCCTTTCAGAGGCATCAAAATGAAGTTACTCAAAGAACAAATGCCTTTTAAAAAAATGGAATAATGAAATTATTTTTTCTCTCTATCCTTACTTTTTATACTATATGTCTTATTACAGAGTGATTGACAAGATAAAAAAAGAAGGTTCAAAGACATGACATGATATCACAGCACAGATTATCATCCAAAGCAGCACTGCCCAGCACGATAGACCCTCATTTCTGAAAGTCAGTTCCAGCACAAGATGGAGAGCATCCATGATGTTATCTTTTTAACACCTTGGCAGCAGTGTAGAAAGACCATTTCTAGGAAGGGCAGGCCATCCAACTGATCAGGAATCATCATCAGAGATAATTTGGATTATCTGATACCTATCCTGTGACACTGGCTTTAAGTCAATTTTGGCCTGCTTTGTATTCCTTACGAGATAAGACCCCATAATCCACACCAACACTTTAAGATATCCTGTGCTATTGGCATCTGTGCTGCAATAATTTTGCAGCCAAAGAAATCTCTGTGTTCAGGATATCACTTTTTCTAGAAATGTTACTTTTAAATCTTCCTTTTGCTGTTGAGGTTTGTTGTAAGGAATGACAGCTAAGCATGTATGTGGTAAGAACATCAGCACAAAATCTTAAATTGAAGCCAAATCTTGTGTGCTGTAAGGTCTAATACATCAGTATTTATAAGATGCTCAAAATGACAGTTCTTTGCTCCAAGGAGCTTTTAATTGAAAAACTGAAAAACTAGATAGGACCAGTAAACTAATCTAAACTGAAAACTAGATAGGACCAGTAAGCAAAGCCGTGAGAAGGGAAAGTGATACAAAATAACAAAAGGTCACAGCACAGTTTATGGTAGTATATGCATCTTGACAATATTTTTTGGTGTTTTTAAAATTTAAAGAATGATCTAATACTTTGAGGTAGCTCAGTCTCCCAATGAAGGTGAGGATAGAGACTAATGACAGATGATTGCCTAGAGAGGACAGATCTGAAGGGAAAGGCTCCAGGTTGTGTGGTGTATTTCCTCATGACAAGTGGTGAGGAATTGCTATCGTAGTATCATAGTATTGACTGAGCTGGAAGGAACCCAATAGGATCATCAAGTCCAGCTCTTAAACCCATGGAGGACACCCCAAGAATCACACCATGTATCTGAGAGTATATTTTGGCAGTTTCACCATTCTCCTGGCTTCTCTGTGAGTCGAAAGCATTATCTGGCTTCCAGATACAAAACCAAACCAAAGCAAAGGAAGAAAATAACCCTTTCTACCAACTCTGAGAAGCTGAACCACATAGAAAAGGTAGGCAAGCTAATTTAAAGATGGTGATTTCTAACTGCAATAGAAAATAAAAGTTAAAAGAAACAAACAAAATTAAAAATAAAATAATTATAAAGGCAAATGAACAAAAACTTCACTTAAACCTGAAAACACTTACAGGAATACCCATCATGCCAGGTTCACCAGGAGGTCCAGCATTTCCTGGTAACCCCATGTCTCCCTTTACACCACTTTCTCCGAGAAGCCCCTGATCCCCAGGGTCTCCCTAAAACAAAGCAAAAATACATAAATTTTAAGAAGGTTACTCAAGCTGCTGCTACAGAATTACTTATTCTTGAGAAAAGTGAATCCTGAATCTTCAAGTTTGACAAAAAGTACAAAGTTTGAAAAAACTTATGGGAATCTTACCAGTCAAATTCAGATCAGGCTCCAAGTTAGAGTAAAGCTCTTTGGATCTCATTCATATGACTCCTACAGCCAGATTTTGCCTCATCCATCACCAACTACCTGAAGGTGTCCTGTGTGGCATCCCCTGTCCTGCCTCCTGCCACAGTCCCTGGCACAACATTGATCCAGTACAGGAACTGGAGCAGCCTTGTGATCGCTCTCGCGAGCATGATAGCCACCACTGAAATAAGCTGTACTCAGCTTTCCAGTTTGGATTTCTCTGTCAAGCCATTCAACTTCACAGCCCTTGCAGGGTAGGTATGTGCCTAAAATATGTAGGAAAACCTACAATATACAAGGCCTCCTATGTCAAAAGTAAGTGCACTCAGCTGGGCTCTGTTTACTTGGTGAAACAGAAGAAAAAAAAAAGATATTTGGGTCCTGAAGCTAATATGACTGCTTTAAATGTGCTACAAAATCTGGATGTACCTTTGGGCCATCTTTTCCTTGAACACCGTCTTCTCCTGGAGGCCCTGGTTCACCCTTGTAGAAAGGAACAGTTGAAAACAAAGTTATTGCCTAAATTTCTCAACGTAGAAGAACTCAGCCTAGTTTTACACATATTATCTTTTGGATGACTTTTATGTTGTTTTTATAGTGTATTTATCTTCATTTTTCACTGATTCACAGTGACAGAGTCACATCCCTGTGAATCTCAAACACAGTAAAACATAAAAGATGATCAAGTGAATCACAGTGCCAAATGATCCACCCACAGCACCAGATGCAATCAGCTGTTTTAGACAGTGGTACAGAGAAATACCATGCTCTGCTGAGACTCTAATGTTCCCTTTAGCTCACCCAGACTAGACATCTGTACAGAGCATTATTGTGTGCTGCCATCTTAACAGCTGGTCTGGACATCCTTGGATTTTCTTTCATGCTCAAACCACTCGTTTCTGTCCCTCAGTCACATAAGATAAAAATATTTCAACACAGTAATCAGTACTTTTTTTAACTTCCTACAATATTACTGTTTTGTTTCTAAAGAAAAAAAAAAGGTATGACAAAATAGCTTCTTATTGAATTCCGATACATTAAGATTTCTCAAACTGCATTTCTGACACATTTGTAACATACTTTCCTTTCTGGAAGAAGATTTGCATCCATAGCTTACCCTTAAACCTTGGACTCCTGGTTCTCCAGCCTTCCCAGCAGGTCCAATGTCTCCCTGGAATATCACAAGAAAAATAAATAGCTGGATTTTAAGGGACAATATTGCTAACAATGACAGGGTTTACAGACAATGCAGTCATCATGACAATACCAGTATTTCTAAATTACTTATTTCCTGTATTACTACCTAATATTTAGCTAATGAATCAAATCAATATGATTTGCTTTTGTGGAACTTTGAAAATTTAAAGAGCATAAGAGAGAATAATTTCAACATTTACCTTTGCACCTGGTTCTCCCTGTAGGCCAGGTTCTCCTTCAGTGCCAGGAGGTCCCTGTGTGGTACAAGAGCTCCTGTTACATATAGTCACCAATAATAGTTTTGCAACCACCAAATAATATATCCAAAACTGAAGGAGAAAAATGGCATGAGACACTGAGAAAGATGCTTTTTGAAAGATCGAATTAATACAACACAGTTCTTTGTTGTTACTAGAGCCCATCAGAATCAAAATAAGGAAGGTATAGAAGGAGTTCAGGAACTGCACACTATGGGCCAGGAATATACTGAAGACTCAGCAGTACCACTAAACCTGTACCTTCCATCATAAATTACCAGTAGGCTAAACAATCATCTATCTTTTGTAAATCTGACCAACAACATCATCGCTGTTTAGGCTTGGAGCCAAGTAAATGCAGCCCTTGGAGAAAAAAGACCTTTTTGGAATCTTTATCCCTTAAAGAGTTAATGGTATCAGATTGCTTCTTACAGAGTTTACATTTAAACCTTTTTTAAATAGTCAGAGGGCTTGATTTTGGGTGACTGAGGAAGTTTGTTTCTTTGAATAAGCCAAATCTATTCTCAGTGAGCTCATCTGTCAGGTACTTCATGGCAAATGAAGTACATTCTGTCATATTTCTTTCAAAGAGATATTAAAAACAAAGCAAAAAATGAATCAGAACTTAGCAAGAAGACTGCCTGCAGCTGCTTTTCTTCATCTGCCATTTGCAAGGACATATGATTAATGCTGTTCTACTGTCTTAACTGCAAGAAGAATGGTGCTTCCAAAAAAAAAAAACAAAACCCAAAAAAAGCAGCAAGAGTAGTTTGCACCTTCTAGGTGCAGATGTCATGAACATATGCCCAAAGACAGTGCTCACAACAAGAAAAAAACTACTTTAGTTTTAGACTTTTTTTTTCTAAACAGCTTTTTTTTCTTCTGTTCAGCCTGGAGGAGTGAAGGCTTCAGGAGAACCTCATAGCAGCCTTCCAACACCTACAGGAGGCCTATAAAAAAGGGGAACAGAGACTCTTTACCCAAACCTTGGCATTCTATGAATTCTATGAAGTAAGAGCCTCTCAGTAGCTCACGGTATTTAATAAAAATAAATAACAATAAAAACAGACAATAAAAAACAACTTGTAAAAAACATTGCCCAGGCTTATTCAGTCGTTTTAGTGTTTGTAATTACTATATAAATTATTAAAAGCTCACCTCAAAACCCGTTTCTCCAATAGGGCCAGCATCCCCTGGTTGTCCTCTTGGACCCTGGCATTAAACAAAATTTTGGATGTATCACTCAATTAACATTAAATTACATTGAATAGTCTTGACTTTGTCTCTTCCAACCTCTTCTAACTGGCATAAAGAAGTGTATTTCATTATCTTTCCTCCTGAATCCAACAATGTATATGTAAGTGCCGTGATGACACACACTACCAAAGATCTCATTGCTAATCTTGACACACTGAAATAACAGATTTCAGACAACAGCACAGATGTCTCTTCTTTTAGGCCAAATGTAAATTATTATCTAAACTAAGCTCTCCGCTTGATTGATTGAGACTTTGTTTAATTAAGTTATTTTTAGACTGTCTGGTTTGCTTTGTGGAAAAGCCTACAGTCTGGTATGGAATTAACTGAAAACAACTACTGTGTGCTTCACTACAGATTTAGCAATGTTTACACAGGACAATCACTGAAGTGTAATGGACTAAAGACTGGAGCATTTCTGGTACTATTAATAACTATACTATGAGCATTTTCTTATGAGCCCTCCCATAAGTAAGAAATTTACTGCAGTAACATGTAGGAATCATTTCCAAAAGCAGCATGTTCAAATTCTCTGCACACATAAGATTGTCCATCTTTGCTCAAAGACTGGGATTAGTGTGTTGAGGGCAGAGGCTGCCTGCATCTTACAGCTCATTCCAAAGCTGCTATGAATGTATGTCAAGACAAATCAACCCTCTGGATGTATCCTGTCTGTGAACTTTCAGAAAGTTCATATCCATTTACCCCTTTAGAACTCATCTGTGTTTAAGTACATTCTAAATTCAAAACATTTTGTTGTACATTCTAAATTCAAAACATTATTTTCATGTAAAAGAAAGATGCTGCTACTTATATTTATGACAGAAGCCTTTTAAGCAAATATTTACTCTTGTTTTGTTTCACTTCCTCTTACAGACTATGCATATGGTTTTGCTCTTCCTGATGACTTGCCAGTAATAACCTGAGTAATATTCTTCCCTTGTAACAATAATGTAAACTGCATATTACTGAGAGGATTTCAGCAGATGCATATGTTTTACCCTACAACTTCATATAAGTGTGAACAACTGAAACTGCAGTTCATCTCCTGTTGAGAACTCCCTTGATCTTCAACTAAGTTGACTCTTTCGTCTACAGGAACACTGTGGCCTTCTCCTAGGCAAGTGTCACAAGGCTAAAGTTTGATTAATGAGTCAAGTATTACTTCATAATATTATTATGGAGCTAAGTCTGTTGGACTGGTAAGGTATCTTTCTCCTGAGACTTTCACAGAATTTCAGAAGCCAAGAGTTTACTGCAATACAGGGACTCCTTTTAACCATTAACAACAGGTAATCAGCAAAGAAGGATTTTTCTGAAGTGTCTGACAAGTAGGTAAAGTTAGAGTGTAATTTAGATCAAGCCTGTTACTATATATATTTCTATTTGCTTGTTTCTCTGCTCCTCCACCAAGAATTAGGGGGGGTCTTCTGCTTTATGCCACTGCTACAGTTGGCAGCTCAAGTTAATTAGGCAATTATATCCAAAAGAAAATTTACCAAAATAAATGTTGATATTTTTCTAACCCCCAAAAATGTGCAATGGCTTTCTGTAAGCCATGTCAACCTACGGGTTAGTAGAAATAATATTTAATAACAGTAGAAATAATAATAATTAGTAGAAATAATATACCTTATATCAATAGTTCATTTTCAAAATTTAAATTAACTATATGTCATTTGATGTGAAAATATTTTTTCAGAAGCAATGAAACCACAATTTTTGACAAGTCTATTAAATTTCTGCACCATTCTTCCTCAAGTCCCCCCCTAAGACAGTAGGACAGCACTCGCTCTTCCACTGTATTTATGTAATCTGATTTACCCTAAGAGATGGCAATGCAAAATTATTCCTGTCATGGCTACATCTTGCAGCATTTTTCATATATTTGCTGCAGATTCTGCAGGATCTTCTGTTACAATATTAGCCACATAAAAGTGAGCATAGCTTTGAAATAACAATCAGAAACAAGAATCCATCCAGCAGAGGAATGTCTGAGGTTTATTTTAACAGTCTCTTTTTTGCTGAAAATTTAACCTGCCAAATAGAAGCAGTCCCTGAGTTCCTGAAAAAATATCCTAAAATTTGCCTGGAAAAAATACCACTAATACCTATATTGGCACATACATTCACATAATCCATAATGTAGAAGTCTACTCAATGCAGTGTAAAGACACATAATATTGTGGTCCCGATTCTGTCACACTCTCATATGTTGTGCAGTGCTTCCTACAGTGCTTCCCAACATGATTAACAGGTCTCCTTATGAAAAAGTTATGCTAGGCACGGGAAGAAGATTCTAGCCCTGCAGTTTTGGAACAATTACCCCACAATTCCTATCAAACCACAGCTGGCAACACTGAATCTTGGTAAAGAGAGCCTGAGTTACCAAGGAATTCAGTATACTATCTGGAAAAGTTTTTAAGCCTGCATTAAGTATCAACTTACTGGCTCTCCCATTGGTCCTCTGTCTCCTGTGGTTCCAGGAGGCCCAAGTAAACCCTGGAAGATTAAAATAAAATGAAAAAATCATTGCAAACAAGCTGTTTCATATTCTGTGAAAAACCACTTCCTCTTTTGTTTCTGCTCACTCAATAACTTGCTCAGAAACACCCAAAAAATATGTGCAGCCTTTTTTTCTGGTTGACATGCATTGCCACATCACTAGCTCCTGAAGCAGGTGAGGGAGCCCTGAATAAATCCTTCCTCAGTTTCTTTTACTTAGAGATAGATCCTAGCTGACCTATTATTTATCAGTTCTTTATCATTCCCCGTAGACATGTGCTGCTTAGTTTGTGCAAACTCGCCCCAAATAAAATGTTATGAGTTCCCTCCCCTATAAACTGTATTTGGTATGATCAGTAAGATTCACAGTTGACTTTTCTTTCTGCTAAGCCTGGCTCATAGCATATTTGCTTCATACTCCTCAAAACCATACCTGTAGGAGTAATAACAGCAGCTTCTTGTAATAAATGGACTAAGTTTTGAAATAAAAAACATCTTTGCAATTAATGTACTAATTCCCATAATTTCAACCTAATGAGTTTTTGCTTTGTTCATTTTTGTATCTATAAACACATCTAAAAGTCCTAGTCAATGAAGAAGAAATGAAAATCCATCCTTCCAAAGCAACAAGTTCCTAAATCTGAGCAGAAGCAGCAAGTGAATCACAGTGACAAACTCAAACTCTCAACTTCAGCACAAAATCAACATTACTGCTTCGTTTCTGCTTTTCTGCTTCCTTCCTTACTGAAAATCCAATAGTTTGGACTGACTGGTAACCTTCTTTGTAAAAGAAAGCCTCAAATAGAACATGTCAGATTTCTGTCAATGAAGCCCTAAAAGGAGGAATTTTCTCCTTTTTGTGTGATATACCTTTTTCTACATCTATCACAAAGTGCACATTACTCTAAAACCTTTCAAAGAATTATTTTTATATGTCTCAATGACTTTCTCCCTTAAAACTACAATAAAGCTAAAAAACTGAAAGCGACTTCTAGAAACCTCCTACTAACTACAATGGCCATTCTTTTGCAGTTTGCACTCTGTGGACCATCATCCATGAAAACACTGGTCTTGTAGCAGACTAGATCATGTTCATACTTAACTCTCACTTCTGCCCCTGATTCTTTATATGAATAAATACAAATCATACAATCAGAGTTTTCCAGCTGCTCTAAAGTAGACAAATTAATATCTGAGTGTAAAACAAAGTTGAGATTCTGGATTTGGTTTTGGGTTTTTTTTTTTTTGTAGAAGTACTAGAGAATTTTGTACTTACAAGTGTGCCCTGATCTCCTCTTTCTCCTGGATTCCCTGCTTTACCCTGGTCAAAGACAAACATTGAAAAACAATGCTGGCTTCAAATAATTTCCAAACTCAGCTCAGAAATTAGTAATAACTGTGTCAAGGCTTACTACAAAGTCTGGCTCCAATACTTACAATAAGCCCAGGAACTCCTTTCTTTCCTGGATTGCCTCTTTCTCCCTGATAAATAACCAACAATATGTGAATTCTATGTGCATTTCCTAGGTAAGCTGCATATAGTTGGTGACAGTTTAAATGCTAGGTAACTGCAGAAAGTGCAGATTAGGCTTAGATGGGCTTATCTCATAATAAAGAAGTGTATGAAGAAGGCAGAAGTTTGCAAATCTCCTCCTGAATTAAACAGAACTGTATCTCTTCTAACTTGCTGGTTGTGTTTTTTTCTTTTCATATTTTTTTTCCTTTGTTTTTTTTGTTGTTATTGTTGGGGGGTTTTGTTTGTTTGTTTCTGTTATCGTATCTGTTATGGTCTGTCTCAATGTTTTGTATAGTAGTGAGCAATGTAAGCACTCACCTTAATGCCTTGTGTTCCTGGTTCTCCTGGAGGACCATCTAGACCTCTTGGGCCCTGAATAATGAAAAAGGGATTTGTAATATTAATTACGCATTATCTTTGGTTATTATCAAAGAAATGCAATATAACCTTTAGGAGGAGGGAAACATGTTTTGTTAGCTCAAAAGCCAATTTTTATTGTATGCTAAGCATGAAATAAAACTTCAAAGAATAAAATAAGTTTCTAGTTTGCTAAAATAGGAATTTAAGGAGGAAGATTTCTTTTAAAAAATTATGTAAACAAAATGTTCAGGGTGACTGTTGGAGCCAGTTTTCAGGCTCATATTTTCTGCTCTATTTTCCATCCAATTTGTATGCATACAACAGACATACATTTAGAAGAACTTAGATGAACACTGGTCATATGGAGTACTTGCTTTTGAGCATATTTTAAGTTGCATATGCAAAAATCTAGCTGCTTCTGGCCAGCACAAGGGTGGACAGAAACCACAGGGAGAGGAAAATGAACAGGCACGGAATGCTGTCTGAATGATTTTGGTACCTCCATAGTTTGGGACACAGCTTCAGTGAACCAGTCCCTGAGTTAGCTTCACCACTTTTCTTGTTTTGGTCTAAGCCAGGACTAAGTATTTACAGGCATTTTTTAAGCTAGAGAAGAAAAGAGGCTACAGAAGAAGACACACTGCATTGTAGCATGGATCTTTGCAAAGTCCCAAACCAAAGGATACTGAAATCTGTGGAAAAAAACCTACTCATGACTTCAACGCACTCACTGATCAGAACCAAAACAATAATGGTGTTTTCAAAGACAATGGAGGCCTTTATAAGAACAAGACTAGGCCTCACATTAAGATTATGTAACTGTGTGAGCCCAATTATTGAATTATTATATGGCCTAATTTAAAAGAAAGCTAAACATCTTTATCAAATTAACATCAGGCTAACGCTCTGCACTTTTTTGTCATTGCTATCTACAATGCACAAAAAATGGACTGTGACAAACACTTAGACGCAGACTAAGCAGGTTTTGAGTTCTGTGATCTGATATTCCTTTCAGGTGAAATGTCTCAAAGAACAGGAGGACACTCCAAGATGGAGTGAGGGAGAAGCTCATGGAAGAGCTGCAGAGGAATCATTAAGGGCAACATGCAAAGGGGGAAATTGAAAGTGTTAATCTGAGAAATTGCACGATAGTTTTAGTGTTTCTCAGCCTTTTTTAGATACGTGATCTGTCATTTGTCTTTGTGCATCCTCCTCAGGACTGATTGGGGATAGAATTTCAAGATGAAATATTCAAGAATGCAAAAGGACACATTTTGGTTGTACAGACTTGTGTAATAAAAGAAATGTCTTTCTAGGTTTTATCTTCTATCATTAATAACATTAACAGGTAAATTGTTTGAACACTTATGATTTCCTTTTATTCATAAAAGGGGTCATAGCCCATAGTGTGAGAAATGGTGCTGTCAGTAGACTGCACAGGATTCTTATTCTGTGTTATACGCATAACACACCAAAACCTTTCTGCTAATCACATAGATCTCCACTTCAATGGAGTTCACATCTACAACTCAATCATTAGGAAGAGAACGACAACTGATTTAATCCCTAATAATCAAGTGAAAAGTCTTACCATGGAAAACACCAGCCTTATACTACAAAATTTTGAATTGAAAACAGAGTAATAGAAACCAGCACAATGCTCAGCTTCTGGCTCTGGGCCATGCCTGCCTTTAGCCAGCCACAGAACAGAGCGCAGGAATCCAACAAAAACGCAATTTAATATTCCAACAAAAGCACACCACAATATTCCTATAAATAGTATGATGTGACTCATTATTGGCACCAATTAATTGAATCTAAATCATTTGCTACTATAGCTAGTACAGAATGAGAAAGACACATGATTTGCCTGCTGTTATTGAATTTAGGTTGCAACAGAGCTGAGAAGTAAGGCTGCCAAAAGATTGCTACTGCTTTTTCCTTTGGCATAGGTTCAGCTTTGATTCTAAAATGGAACTTATTACATTGAAAACTCTAGGATGGTAAGCTGAGAAAAAGTTCATCCAAGAAGGCATGAAACACCAGTTAACTATTTTTATTCCTTCTCATCCTGCCTCCTAAATATAAGAGTGAAAATAAGAAACATTATGTAGCTACTTTTTTGTTGGTTGACATGGAAGAATACTAGAAAATGGCATCAATTTTGGTCTCACTTCCTTTGAACATTAAGACAAATAAACACACAGCTACTCATGTACCGCAAAGCACGCTGACTATATTTTTCACATAACCCTGAAATACACACATTTTTCTAGGTTCCATATTCCCTGACATGAGAAGTATGAAAGATATCACTCATTAAAACTGACTGCCGATGTCCTTAGGTAACTGTGGAGACACAACCGAAGCAGAGATAACCCTACTGGCTGCTACAGACGCAAGTTGCCGTTCTTCAACCCCAAACTTACAGCACTTCACTATGTCATTTATCTGTGTTTTCAAAATCTAATGAGCTGCATTTCCAGGAAAGAGTGAGAAGAAAAACTATTGCTTAGGTCTCACTCAGGAAATGAATCTAATGATACAGGACCTTTTCTTCTCAAATTAAAAGGCAGAGTTCTATTAGTTGGAGATTGTAGGATGAACTAAAAGTAGAACCAGTCTCTGACATTGTGGCTTTCTTCTTCATACATTAGCAAACAGGAACAACAAAAACCCATGCAGCAATGGCTTCCTGGCTCTCCACGCTTCTACCAGAATGCTTCCAGATTAATGTATTTCTTCTTTTTTGGTCAC
Source organism: Galbula dea (assembly GCA_013399015.1). Lineage (NCBI taxonomy): Eukaryota > Metazoa > Chordata > Aves > Piciformes > Galbulidae > Galbula > Galbula dea. The sequence goes on along the minus strand of VWZX01001164.1, from coordinate 1,296,625 downwards.
GGACGGAAATTCCTTCTCTTAAGAGACAGATATTCCCACCCCCCAGAGTATCATTCTGCCATTGAAGTATCTCCAAAGCATTGTCCTTCCTCTGTCTTTTCATGAGATCAACATTAAAAAATAAAACATGGGTCACAAAAGGACCAAACCTTCCACATAATTCCAGATGAAGTGCATCAAGCCTTGAGCATGAGCTAAGGAAGCTCTGTGCTAGCACTCTGCTCAGTGGCACATCCTCCCAAACCCCCTGACAGTGAAAGACACCATGCACTCCCAGACAGCCTGCTCTCAGCTGGCCGAAACTCCTGGGTGTACCGGAGAGCGAGCAGCTGGATACTCTCAAGCAGAAGTAGGCTGCTGGGTAATCTCAGATGCAAATCAGATGCTGAAAGCTCCAGAATTTATGTGATGAAGGAATTCTATTCTGTGACAGTGCAGAAGTAGAGGGTCAGTGCTCCTAAGACTTCCTACAGATTCCAGCTGTGAAGATGGGATACATCCTTGTTTCAGTACACAACAAAAGGGAATTTTCATATGCTTCTATTTAACTTCTGTATGTGACTGTGGTATGCATTTTTCCAATGCCTGCCACACAGAGCTCAGGTTCCTGACACTTCTCTTTTTGAACCCAGTGATGACAAACCACAGGCTTCAGGGGCCCTTAGATATTTTCCTTATGTAAAATTCTACTTTACATCTGATATTTTGATCCTGAGAGAAGACAAAATTCTCAGTGGCTTCAGTGGGAGTTTATTCAAAGAGCCTGAAGACTTGTGTCTGCTCTGAGACCTCCTTCCATGAAGGATTCCCAGTCATGCAGGATGAAGGCAAGGGCATAAACCACAGCTCCAAACTGTGACTTCCACAGAGCTTGGGATGTCTGGGATTTATTTGGATAATCTTTAATTATAAGAAATGTACACCATCTTATGCCACCAAAATCAGAGACAGACTCCCTCAAAGATTCCTGTCTCAGTTGGCAGATGTGACACTCCTTAAATAAAAACTATCTCCTACCTTCAAAATAGAATCTAAATTAAAATAAGTCATTCCCCTCCTCAAAAAAACCAAAACCAAACAAACCAAAAACCATCAGGTAGCAGATGCTGCTGGGAGGAAGGAGAGCCTGCAGGGAAGAACTTAAATTCACATCAGTATCTTGGCTCTGATTCTAGCTGTTGTGATGGTGGCAGACGGACCCACTAGGAGTAGAGGAGTTTAGAGGGGAATGCTATATCCAGAAGAATTAAGATGTACAACCTGCCTGTGAAGGAAAAAGGCTATTTTTCCCTTTGCTCCTCTAAACCAAAGTAAAGATTCACACTCATGTCAGAAGGCTGCTTTAGTTACCAATGTAGGGCTCCTCAGAGCCTCTCTAAACCGAACACATTTGTACAAGCATCTTCTGAAAGTTTCATGACCTACTTTCATGAGCTACTTCTCCGTTAGCTGATACTTGAAGTTGGGCACTGCTGCTTACTCCAGTTCTTGTAGAGTTCACTGAGCTTATCAGTGGGCTTGGATCCTTGCCCTCTGCAGCTAATTAAGGTTTCTCATTTGATTTTGTTACATATTCTGCATAAACAATAATATACCTGCATTTCAGTTTTGTCTCACGAACAGGCCTCAATAAACTATTTTTTATGGGCGCTGACAGATTACATATGTGTGACACATCTGAAAATAAGCAGGTGACCTGTGAGATGTGGGAAGCATTTACTATTTCTGCATGTAAAATTATCCAAGTAATACTGAATATTTCTTGATGTGTTTTTTTTTGTTTGTTTTTCTTAACAGGCAATTCATTATTAAGGTAGCAAATTAATTCCTCAGAAACAAATTTTTACTAATTTATCATATTAAGTAGGCTTTTAAAAACCACATCTATTGTAAGGGAAAAAATAATACTGTTTTTAAAAGATCATACAGATTCTCTGATGATGATGAGTACGTTCTTTTCCATGAGCTGCTCAAACTCATGTATACTATGAACTGGCAGTGCTTCCTGCAGGCATCTGGAGCTCAGACTACAAAAATGTGACCAAGAAAGCTCCACACAGGAAGTACAAGTGAATAGTAGGGTTATGAAGGAAAGTGTCTACGGAAAATATGTAACCAAACTTGCTAAGGTACAAACTGCAATACTTTCAGTGATACCAATTTTATGCATTGTGATCAAGTGCATCAAGTACTGCATTGCTAGCTGGTCAAGGGAAGTGATAGTCCCCCCCACAACTGCACTGGTGTGGCCTCATCTTGAGTATTGTATGCATTTTGGGCACCACAATATAGGAAGGATATGAAGTTGTTGGAGAGTGTCCAGAGAAAAGCCACAAAGGTGGGGAAGGGTACAGAAAGGAAGCCATATGAGGAATGGTTGAAGTCCCTTGGTTTGTTCAGCATGGAGAAGACTAAAGGGAGACCTCATCATGGTCTATAACTTCCTCACGAGGGGAATCGGAGGGGCAGAAGCTGATCTGTTCTCTCTAGTGGCCAGTGACAGGACCACAGCTACCCAGAGAAGGGCATGAAGCTGTGCCAGGGTAGGTTTAGACTGGATATTAGGAAAAGGTTCCTCACCTAGAGGGTGAAGCACTGGAACGGGGTCCCTAGGGAAGTAGTCATGTCACCAAGCCTGACAGAATTCAAGTAGCATTTGGACAACATCCTCAGGCACATGGTGTGATTTTTGGTGTTGTCCTGTGCATAGACAGGAGTTGGACTTGATGATCCTTGTGGGTCCCAACTCAGGACGCTCTATGATTCTGGTTCTGGTCGTGGTCTAAGCTGAAATCGGTAGCAAAGCCCCACTTAAGTGCAATGTGAGAAGAAATGAAGATTCATATAATTTCCTACATGGAAATACAAGTATCATCTGATTTCAGTGCATATGGCTTGAGTCCAGAGGACAAGAGTTCAAAGGAAGAAACTGTACGTGGGTTACGCATCAGATTCATATTGGCAACATACTATTCTCTGCTCTAAGTAACATGAAACAGCAATATTACTTACTCTTCCTCCCTTAGGTCCCTGTGGCCCTGGAGGTCCTCTTGTCCCTGAAGGTCCCTATATGACAAATACACTTATTAATCATTGTCTTCTATAAACAGATTTCTGAAAATTACAAGGCTCATGCACACTGAGCAATAATCAATGCAACCACTACAAATCAATCACTTTAATTCATAGTTCAAATTCAATTAATTGTGTTAGTACAATTTATCTGAAAAAAATCTAAATAAGAGACTCAATGTAACTTTATTTTGAATAAGAAATCATGATGTGACTGTTGGATAATTTACTTCTGTCCAACACCCCAAAACTGCTAAAGGATACTTGTATTTCAGCAACATTATGTTAAAAAAACAGAACAGTTTCTGATAGAAGGTTCAGGTTTTGTCTGTACTGAGTACCCAGCACAGCAAAACTGTAACAAATTATACACAGAAAATTAGAACATAATTTATTTTTATTAACAATGAAACCAAGCAGATAATGAACCATCCTTAAAAGAATTCTATTTCCCTGCTTGCCTCAACTGAGTGATTTTTAAATGGATGAGTACATTATATATATTTAATCAATGTGTGTGCATATATATATATATAAAATTAGCTTTACTATCTCTCATGGATCATCCTGGTAAACAGCAGGTGAACAGGCTTTATGTCTGGATGGGTAAGTTTTCATGACAGTTTTATAGACTGCAGTACAAGTTAAACAATTTTTTGCTTCAGCAGAGCAAAAAGTTAATTTGAAAACAGTACATTTTATGTTAACCAAAGCACCACTCAATACCTACAGGTAATCCTTCTGGTCCCACAGGTCCAGGGCCTCCTGGAGCTCCTGCGTAGCCCTAGATTTGTAATAAATATAGACAATACAGAGCACTTTTATAAAAATTTTTATTATAACAACAATAATAAATCCAGTTACCTGGAAAATCTGAAACAAGTCAATAAAATGTTTAATCTTGCAAAATTTATTCTCAAAATTTTGTTTAGAAGACAGATGTTTCTTTGGATATATGGCAATAATCATTAAAGCAACCCCTGCACAGGCACTAGGATGTACTGAAACAAAAGCTGCTGAGTCCTAAATGAATTTCAAATTCTCACATCAAGGCTGTGGCAGTGGAAACAGAAAGTGTACATGTCATGGTGTGGTCATAAGTGGCCAAGACGAAATACCAAGAACAGCTCTTTTTTGAGGACTGTGATGACATACTACTGGGAAGGGCTCTCAATGTTATAACTTAAGTGGATTTACCTATGGCAATAAGTATTGCTAACAGTTGAAAAACATAGTTAAGATTAGATCCTATATTAATAAATCCTCCTTTATTAATCTCTCTAAAAAGATTTTTTTCATGGATCAAAATCATCTGGTTGAAGGTAAATCAAGATTAGAGAAATTTAATGAAGCACAGAATGCTTCAAAAATTATTGTTCAATGCTGCATGTATCATTAAGTTAGTCTGCAGCCTGAGGGTGTTTGGTCTCTTTCTTGCCAATAGATTCCCCAAAAGTAATTATTGCAAATATTCAATAATAACTTTCATCTCCGTAACAAGAACAGTCCCCTCCACTCTGCACTCAGGCCCACATCTACAGCCTCTATATAAGGCCTCAGATTTCACCACTGCCTACCATATCAGTGTCAGAAGATGCAGAACACAGCATGTACATTGCCTATAATCTCCCTGTCATCTCCTTGTAAACAGTCAAGTCTGTGAGCATTCTCTATACATTCTGGAGCCATCACAGTACTTACTAGCAAACACACATCCGAACTCTAACCATTTTTCCTTGAGAATTTTAACATGAATGTGACAATAGGCACATGTATAGTTTTTTTACTTCAGTGCCCAACAACCTACCTAACATGACAGCTGCCTCTGGACTGTCTAGTGCTGCATGAAATGCTGCATCCTGACTCAGGGCAAATGGTATTGTTAGGAAGCCAATCCTCCCACAAGAGGCACCCAGGGGCCGTTTGGGTACTGCTGTGTAATAGAATTAGAGATGGTGCTAGTTATCAGTCTCTATCTTAGATTAACCTGTGTTACACCCGTCTGCACTTTTCCATAAGGCTGGTGCAGTCAGAAGGGTGAGAGTTTATTACTGTTTTAGAAAGTACACTGCTTTTGTAAGTAACATAATTCTGGATTCTGTGTTGCTTGTGACTTACCATGACACCTTTCTCCCCAGGAGGACCTACTGGTCCTGGGCTGCCTCGCTCTCCCTTTAACAAAAAATGAAAAAACCAAAATAACAGTGAGTGCTCTTTCCCCACCTCTGTTCCATGTCCACTGAGACAGGCATATCTACCCAAAAAGGCCAACCTGCAATAACAATACCATAGCTATCCAAGGTGTCTTTCATGATGGCTGTAGCCCATCATCTGGAAGATATTCAGTTGCTAAAGGGAACCACTTTTTCACTGCATAACACTATCAGTTCAGGGATCACCCTTCAGAAAGAATGCACAGACCTTTTTTCACTTTTGAATTTCTGTATTCCTTCCTTGCACAAGCCCATTTTGAAAAGATGATAAAACTGAGTTTCTCTGTCTTTCCTTTTTCTAGAAGACTGAAGAAGAGATTGGGTACTACATCAGTCTCTGCAAACTGCAGCTAGTAAATCCCTTTTCTCTCTGTTTAGTACATCATATTTACAGTTATATTCTTTAATCCATAAAATTCGCCAGAGTAAACAAGCAAAAATGATTTTTTTTTCCTTCTCTCCTTCATTTCTTCAGTATGTGTTAGAAGAATACAGACCTAAAAGCAAGGCCAGTGCTTCAGCAGCTACAGAAGCAATTGGAGTAAGGGAAGTAAGAAAGGTCTCTTTATTGTCTTACATTCTTTTTCACCTTTTATTCATACAACATCCAGCCCAAATATCAGGCTTGGCTGTAGATTATTCCATAAAAAGATTGCACTTTTATTGTGGATAGTAAACAAAGATAAATTCTACAGAAACAGCATAGCAATGACAATAAAATTATTGAACCATGAAGAAGTTTCCTTCATTTGCTGGTGACAGATTAGTCTTCTACTGCCTCTTCCCTCCTAGTAAAACTAGCAGCAGTGTCCCAATGTGATCTTTATTCAGTCAAGTGTAATTATAAACAAGAAGAATCCTTTGACACTGAATTCTAAGATGATATTATGATTAAAACCATATCAGACTTGTCTAAATTTTAGTTTTAACAAGGAGTGCTTTTCACTGATGTATTTCCTTTCATATAAAGCTTATATAAATTATAGTCAGATTTTAATGGAAGTTCTAATACATTACTAAGACTTTCTTAATAAAATATCTAAATAGCAGAGACCAATTTAGGTGAAATAATTTAGCCCCACAGGGAAGAAACACAAATGGCACTGGATAATTCTGACAAACAATTATGTTTTTATTATAATTGAAGCTGACATGTAGTCCAATAATAGTTTCCTGTTTTTCAGCTTTAAAATACTTCACCTAAATAAAACCATGTCAAGTATGTTTATGCTATTTATACTGTTCTAGCCACATGAAGTCTGCCAAACTTTGCTTTCATAAACACAACCGTTCCTGCACAGTAGACAAAACAAACAATGTTGTCTTCTTTAATCAGTTAATTTGTATAGCCAAATTTTACCTTTCTACTTTTGTCTTTATTATGTAGCAGTGCAAAACCAATGACTACTGTGTAAAACAAGTATAACTTATGCCAGTTTCTGAGGCTCAATAGTAGTGGATAATAAAGCAAGTGCCATAATACAAACACCACATCAAATCTATCAGCTACAAATTAATTGCCAAGAAAAATCCAGGATACCAGATGCATACCTCAAATAAGAGCAGTTGGATTGCCATTTATTATGTCCCTGTCCTCTGAAACAGCTACAGGAATATTTACCATTTTTTTTAGTGGTCAGTAAACGATATCTCACCAACATTTCATCACCCAAATGGTTTTCAAAGCTGATTTTTGCTAGTGAGTAGTCAGATATGCTGTTGTACCTTTTCACCAAGGCTTCCAGATGACCCAGTTTCTCCAGGTAAGCCAACTGATCCCTGTACAAAAAGTAAGCAGACTTTTATTAGTGTGATGTCTATACTAGTTCACGGTTGGCAGCTCCCCTGCAACCTGGCAGCAGAGCACTGCTCATTTCTTCATCCCAGAGAACCACTGGTCTATTTATGTAAGTGCTCCTGTGAGGAAGTGAGAACTGCATAGCTAACCTGGCTTACAATCCACAAAGGGGATCACTGCATCTAGACACACCAACAGCAAATGGCTACTACTAGAAAAGAAATTAATTTAATCAACATATTGTGCTACCACATAAGATCTGCCAACAAGCTTGGTCTTGCAGTGCTAGAAGCTTTGCAAATACACAATTAAGGGTGAAAATTGCTCTGCTAGTGCTTCGGTCCAGCCAGAATTTTCTAGGGGAATAAATTCAGTGGAACAAAGTAAAAGCCAGTCAAAACAAAAATTATATTGGATCAGGTGTTGTCAGAATCTTCCCTTTAGGAGTTGTAGCTTCAAATGCCTTTGAAGTCGGCAGATCAGAGCCTTTTGGTCCTTCAAAAATGAAACAACACTCTCCTGAGGCTCTCACATAAATTTCCACTGGATAAAACAAGTGCCATCAAATGAGATGAGAAACATGGAGAGGAAGTACTGTTAAAAAGCTTATTCACAGTGCTTGCAATATCCCCTTGGTTATAAAAGGAAAAAAAATTACAGTGCAAGGTCCAACTGAAAAACATGACACAGCAATTTTGAAGAAATCTCACTGCTCAAGAAAAATGGCAGAAACATGAAAGCTCCTACCAGTGGCATAATACACAGCTGCACTGTGCCTGTAACATTTTAAAAAGCAAACAATTATTTGCACTTCAAAAAGTGCAGTTCATACATTGGCATTGCTGTCTCCATACATGTAGGAATGTACTAGATTAAGTAGCACTACACTGGCACTTAAGTGAGCTTTTAAAAAGTGTTACTTCTGAGCTCACTAGACTGCTTATATTCCATTCAAGAGCCCAGTAGTAGTTTATTCCATAGAAATAATTTTATAGTAGAAAGACAACATTCCAGTCTCAGATCTCTGCCTTTGGGGGAAGAAAAAAAAGCCAACAAGAAAGGGCTTTTACCTATGTAATTTCAATATAGTTCACCTTCAGGTGCTTTAACATAACACGTGCAGAGTAACTAAGGTTTTACAATTGTTTCTTGTTTTCTTGGACTGCTAGCTACTCTGCAAATATCATAGTTTAATAAGCCATTTCATTGGAATGAGCCATTGATACAGCTGCCTTTGAGGCTGACAATACCAGCACTAACTACTTTCTGGAAGAGGATAAAGAGATAAATAGGCATCAATATGGCTGCTGGACTGATGCATGACATGTGAGAACTTGTGTATTATAAGTCAGAACTGAGACATCTCTTGGCTTGGCAGCAGTCAAAGATTCATGCTGGTGATACTGGCACTAAGACTATGCCCAGACGTCACTGGCAGGAACAAGGAACTTTCATGATGAACTCAGAATGAGAGCTACTACTGCTACCACTGATGGCCAACAGCTGACCTCGGTACCAGGCAGAAATCTGTAGGACAAAGAACTAGCCTATACTCTTGCTCATCAAGATAAGAGTTGTGAAGGTACAGTTTCAAAAGGCTAAAAACAAATTACTTTGATTCACTTATACCAGAAAGGACAGAAGACGTAATCAGAGCCAAGATGTAACTCAGACCTATTCTCCTTTCACAGAGATACTCCTGATCTCCCAGCCAATGTCACACTGTTTACAGGACTAAAGGTGCTGATGAGTAAGATGGGTAGCTGTGCCTTGCACAAGCAGTGAACCATTTTCTAGACATCCCCTGATCAAGTCCCCTTTTCAATTAAAAAGTGTTGTCTTTCTGACTCAGTTGCTCTGGACTGAGAGAAGGAATAACTAGGAAGCAGGGATTGTGAATGTGTGTACTACCCAGCACATTAGCACCAGCCTACAGTAGCTTATTATAAAGACCAGCCACTAGGACTAGATTGAGATTTTCTTTCTCTCTCCTTCTTATGCAAGGAGGATGAATACAGTCCAAAGCAGGTTTGTTGAGTCAGTGTCTTCCAGCACCTCTTCAATCCTTTGGGGAGCAGAACTGAATTTCAAAAATCAAATTAAATGTATTAGGCCACAGAAGAGTAAAACAAAATATGCTGAAATGCTTTAAAAAAAAATCATCACCTTATTAAAAAAATAGTCATAAACGTTCATTTACAAGGATTTGTGTAAAACTTTCCAGTGACAATAACAGCATTTTAGAAACTTCTTTGACAGGAGCATTTTTGTGGAAAAGGAATCAGAGACCAGATTTTACAACGAACACATGCCTGAGTAACACAAAAATATCTTGCCAGGGCATATGCTCTGTGTTAGAAGCTGGACTATAATTGAATAACTGGTTGGAAGGGACCTTAAAGATCAACTAGCTCCAACCCCCCTGCCATGGGCAGGGATGCCACATGCTAGACCAGGTTGCCCAGGGCCACATCCAGCCTGGCCTTGAACATTGCCAGGGATGGGGCATCCACAACCTCTCTGGGCAACCTGTTCCAGTTTTTCACCACCCTCTGGGTGAAGAACCTCCTTCTAATTATAGATCTGCAAGGGTTCCATCTGTATGTGAATCTTTTAAATGATCATGAGTAAAAGGCAGCCTGAGGTCAATCCTATAGTACTATAATAATATAGTATTAAAAAGATATACAGAACCTGGACATGGTTCACTCAGTAGGAGAATAGTGCATTTTACAGAGTCATCTAGAAGATGACTTGAAGCGAATTGAGTCTCAAACTCCATCCAAATCTGAAGTATTTTCACTTTTCAAGTGACAATCCAAACAATGACATTTATAGAAGTTCTTGGTTTTAACTTTCAAGTTCACATGGATAACATTTTGTAATCTCTACAAAGGAAAACTATCCTCCTCAAAGTAGACTCCACATAGTCATATCTTGTCTAAACTGAAATGGGATAAAAGTTATTTACATTTATGCATCTAACTAGTGTCTTTTTATCTTGGATGACAAATCTCACATGGAACAGATTATCCTTCTCTTTGATGGTTCTCAGTGGTACAGGGAACGTTGACTTCTTGAAGGTGTTAGTTCTAAATTGCAAAACAATAGAATGTGGGGCTGTAGGTACTCTGTGGGATAGCATGGCAGCTGAAACTATGTGATGAAGAGAACTACTAGCAAAATGTCTTTCAAGAAATACGAACAACAGCTTGAAAAAGCTAACCTCCAGATGTAACTCATTTCCCCAGTGCACTTGAGAGAAAGACCTAGCAGCAGTGATAGTATATCAGTTAATCTAGGGTAAAAACAAGAAGCACAACATAGACACAGAAGTATCATTATTACCATTCACCATAAGATCTTCATTGAACTTACATTAATTTGTATCCAATAACTTTCTGAAAGCAGCTGAAACAGTTCCTTCTTCTGAAGTACTTGATAATGCCCTATGCATTCACCAGTCTACGAAAAATAAGGTTTTCCTCAACTGACTTTCCTTTTGGCCTATGGCTTACAATTCTTGTTCGCATATTCCCAAAGCCCAGACTTTTTGTGACAGTTCAAAGAACTCCTTCTGCTGAGCATCCTGAAAACACCAGTAAAGACCATTTAATCTTTTCTTCAAGCATAAGCAATCACAGTTTCCATTCTCTGTGAATTAAGAAGCTCTGGTGCCTAATCCACCTGATTTTTACCTCTGCAGGAGATGTGGCAATTGCTTTACAGGAATTCTTCTGAAAAGCAAGTCAACTACTAAGAACGTCGCTTGACTGCAATGTTTTCTTGTCTTCCCACACTGTCACAGGCTGACATTTTCAGCCTGCTGTAGAGCTGCCACTGACAGCCTGAATATAACTTTGCTTCTTTGCTGGACTGTAACTTTGTATTCTTTTAGCCTTTTTTTTTCTTTTAATTGTTTTGGTGGGGGCGGTGTGGTGGGAAGGGAGCAGGGGAAAGCTGCTCATTTCAGCTTCGTTTCTCTTCTGAAGTTTCAAAACCTATTTGCAACTGGGCAAACTTGCTGACATGTAAATTTTCCAGGTCTTTGAAGATTATTTTTCCAGGATTTATGTTCATGAACTCTGCTTATTTTAGTTTGTCCTTTTGACACCAATTGTGCATCCTGCAGCTGAAAGTTCTACCCTTGTACTTCATCTCAGTATGTGTATAAGAACCAGTGTTTTCTCATTCAGAAGTGTACGAGCTAAGGGTGAATTTCTGTAATGGAACTGGCAAAAAGAAATTGGAATGAACTTGCATTTAGTTAACTCAGTGTAGCCCAGTCTGGGCAAACACTAATATTACAAACCAGTAACACAATCCTGACAAGCAACTGTTTTAAGCTGAAGATTAGTTCAGCTTTGTGCCATAAAGTTGAGCAATTAATCGATTTCTTAGATCATCTCTAACATTAGAACAGACAGGTCAGTTGTATGAGATGCCTGAAGCTGGTTTCAGATATTTGATCTGAACTGTGATCTAAGTGTACAAAATCCAGTTGCATGGGAGATTTTCTTGCCCCAAATGTAAGGGCAATTTTCTTAAGAGATGAAGAGGTTGTTTCTTTTGGTATAACTTCCAAAAGATTTTGTCTCATCAGCAGAGTGAATTTGCTCTGCCTGCTGTCCCTTACTTCTCACTATCTTAACCAATCCCCCTTCAGTTAGACCTGCAGTTAACTATCTTTCAACAAATGACAGCTGCTGACTCCTATCCCAGGCTTGGGCTCTGCCAAGTCAAGCGGCATCTGAACTTGCTCATCTTTCCCTTTATACACGGCATATGCTGTAGTCAAAGGAACAGTTTTTGCTGTAGACCTGGTTAAGGAACAACCTTATAACCTTATATATAATAACCTGTGTCTGAAGTTTGACCTTAGGCATAATCCTAATCTAGTATTAAAATGTGTGTCATTTTAAGTTTAGGAGCACAGTGAACATTTTATAAATTTAGTCTATTCCGTTTCCACACTGGACAAGTATCCAGAAATGCTTCAGCAGAAATGTGCTCTGAAAAGTCAGCAGCTCTATGTGACCTAAGACACGTTGGACAATACAGCTTCTAGCCTATTGACAAAGCTGTATTTCAACACATATCCCATCTCAGCAGACTGAATAACCAGGCATTATCGTCCAATTGACTACTAACTCACAACCTCCTGCTGCTGAAACTTCCCTGTTTGTGGAAAGTTGCCATCTGTATTTTTCTAAGCAGACATTAAGCAGTACTTGACATGTAAAGGCTGCTACTAAAAAACTATTTTTGCACCTCAGGCAGCAGTCACAAATGTGTTAGTCAAAGATACAAGATGAATGATTCCAGGCAGAGTAAGAGAATAGAAAGAAAGAGAAGAAAAATACTCGTTTAACCCTTTGGTATCAATAGCTGACACACACATGTGCTTCAGATCGTAATTTGCTACGAATTCAACATTTACAATATTTATTACTGCAAAATTGCTTCTTCTGACAGCTTATTCAGGAAATGCACTATGTTTCCTTTTTGAGAACTGGAATATTGTCACAAATTCTCCACTGGTAAAAAACCAGTACCATATATTTCAATCCTGGGCTTAAAAGTGTGCATCACATTCTGTAATTTGAAAAATTCAGTCAATAAGGATGACGAAAAAATAAACAACAGATAAGACAAAAAGGGAGGAGGCAGAGGGTAACACAGAAGGAAAAAAACATTCACATGATTTTATACAGACTTCCTACCAACTTTTAAATTGCTTTTTCCCTTTTCCTTTACTATTAAATAAATTGTACACTAATTGTACATTGTTAGCACTGCTTGCAAAATCCTCTTTGTATCTGGTGTCACCAAGAATCTTCACAAGGCATTGGTAAGGACAGATACCTTACTCCATACCTTTTTTTGGGCTCCATGTCAAAATATCTCATGGTAGCTAGTAGTGTTTGTAGTTCATCTGCTGTTTGTCAAACATTTGTGTGTGTGTGTGTGTGTGGCATGTTTGATTCTGAAGACGTCCTGGAGTCATCAAGTATGCCTCTAGAGCCAATATTGAATAGCAGGAAATAGATTTATCTGTGAATCAAAAGTTTGTATTCTGTCTGCACACCAAGGAAAAGAAAAACTGTTGCAAACAGAAGCTGGAAATAAAAGCTGCATCTGAAGTGTACAGAAGTGAATATTTTGCATCAGGACTCACATCTGGAAAAATATTTTCTGCATATGAGAAAAGCCTTCCTATTCCTGCTAATGCTTTTCAATTTACTTAGGAAAAGCTTAACTGTTACAGATTACAGTGATGAACAAATTGAGGAGAAGGGATTTTAAAATGTCTTCCTGTGGGTTCTGCTGAGTATGTTTGAAAAAGCTCTCTCCTGCTCTTTTTGTTTGACCACTTGCCTTAACTACAAGATAATACAGATATTATCCTCCAAAAGACCATGTACTGGGTGTTAGTCCTCAGCTGCCAGATAATACAAAGGTAATATAATAGGATGAAGTGCCTACGAAGTTCATTTGATTAAAGCACATGTACTTAAAGGAGAAGACATTCTACAATCTGCAAGTAAAAAATAAAAAGTATTTATCAGTAGCTTATAAACAACTTCTGTTCTCAGTTATCTCATGTCATCCTGCATCATATGCAAAGTCTCTGAACAGCAAGTGTGGGGAGTGGTAATTAATGATACGCCATAATTATCTTTCTTTGTAACACTGTACGAGGCTGCAACAAGCCCTCTTTTGCACAAAGAATATTTTTGTTATTTTGTTCTTGCAGCTTGTGCCTGTCTATGGTTAGGTAGTTAGTATGATTATTTTAGTAATCACCACTGGAACATATAATCACTGATTTTCCAAATGGTATTGTAAAGAAAGGAAACTATTGCTTTACAGCTCTGATTAACAACCTAACAAAATCAAGGCTTTGCAATGCATAACATGAACACAGCTATGGATCAAAAGCTGCTGCTAAGTATACTCACTACATTTAGAGATATGCTGGCTGACTTTTAGTGGACCTTATGGCATTATATGGCACTATCAGTTCCTGTCTAAGTAGACACTTTTAACTGGCTGAGAGTACAGCTTCTCAGTCCCCTTCCCCGTGTACAGGGTGTACAGACAAGCTGGATTTAACTTACAAGTAGCTCAGAAAATTTCAGCAGTAACCAAGCATTTGATGATCTGTCTAGAGTGTATCTGCTGGGTATTTTTCAGACAATGGGGAGCTCATGTGGACTGCTGTCGAAGTTGAACAGAATTTAGGTGAGCAGTACAGCACTGAGCCCAAACCAGTACATGGTATCTCTCCTTGGCATACATTAACTCAGGAAACAAAACCTAATTTGTCATGTTCTATACAACATCTGGGTACCACAAGCATGGGTCAACAAGCTCACATTTGCTCCTAATTCTCAGACAAAAGTTAAAAATACAAAAGGGCAGGGGATGAAATTAAGCAGAGAGAATTGCAAGGCAGAATGTTTAAGTGATAATTATGAACTTAAGAAGTGCCTACAGTGAAAGAACTGGGGAAAATGACAACTTCAAAAGAGAAGGATTGGAGACTGTAGATCACAAACTGAGTAACAACATGCTATTGCAAAAATGGGCATATGTATGCAAGAATATGGCTTATAAGAAGCAATTTTCCCTTTCTTTCAGCAGTCTGAACAGTCTGGGTAGTAAACTGGGGTCATAGATGTTTCGATGAAGTGGAAACACTCTACAGTAGACTGTGACTTAAATAATCTAGAAAGTATATGAAATATATGAAAGGCTAAGTGAACTGGGACTGTTTAGCCTGAAAAGAAAGACAGAAGGAGGCACAAAATAACAACTATCATTTGTAAAATGCTGTTTCTAGCAGAAGGGAGTTAGGTTACACAATTGGAAGAGCTTCTTAAAAATAAAGACTGAGAAACCCTGGGTAATGAAGGTAATGAACCCTTCATTCTTGGAGCTTTTTAATACCTGGTTAGTCAAATATTTGTCAGTAGTAATGTAAAGATAACTGATCTTGCCTAAGCAGTATAGGATGGACTATGAATCATCTCAAGGTCACATTGGGCTCTGTGATTTTATGGAGAGTAGACAGAAAAAGTCTGCAAAATACAGCTCAGGCTAAATGTAGCCTCTAAAACATTTTTAACTGCAAAAGGATTACTTGTTCACTTGCTTGAGCATGCTTTGGAAGACCCCTAAACTACCTGTAATGTTTACTCAACCTACTAGGAAAAAAAAGCAGAATTAACTCTGGAAAATAATAAAATGGGGAAATTCTTTAAATACTATGATTCTGAAAGACCACAAAGGTACAGCCAACATACTACAGCTTCAAAGAAAGGTAAACTCAGTCAGAAAGTTACTACAACAAATTAATCATTCCTTTCTAATAAACACAGAATATAGAACCAGAAAGAGAACTCAAGCTTACTGCTTCACCAGTTTTTCCAAGGTTTCCTTGGTCTCCTTGTTCTCCCTGTTAAAAGCAGAAAACAGATGATGTAGTTCATTAAAAAAGTAATTCCTTTCATATGTGTATATTTTCTCAGGAGCCTCTTACTTTCTAAATTACATTTGCCAGTTAAAACTTTAAAATCTAAAATTAAACAACCAGCAAAAATTTAATTTTGTCAGTGGCTAATTTTAATTTTGTAAAACGATGTCCTAATGTATTTAGGACTTGTCCACAAAAATGAAAACTATGTAATAAGTGCTCACTAAATATATTGTCAACAAATATTACAAATGAGTGATTCATTTTTTATTTAAAACATCTTTCCAGTAAGTTACCTTATTCCACAACTGCTTCAAAAGTGAGTTTTATCTGTGCACATTAATAATTTTAATTTTGTTGTGAAATATTAGGAAAGACTGACATTGAAATGATACGTTAACAAACTTCTACCCCTCAAGAACTTGGAACTGGCACGAAATATTAACTAATTCTGTTCTCCTTACGAATGCTGCAAGCCACATTATGTGACTCCAGAATATTTTGGTATGTATTTTACAAATGGAAGTTAGGTGTGTTCACACTATTAATTATCTGACTATAACTGTAAGCTCAGTGCCCTGATGAGCAGTAATTTGGGTACTGTTTACTCACTTTGCTACTCAGCCCGGAGAAATTCTGCTACCACAAGCTTGTCTTTGAAAGTACAGCACTTCATCTCATCCCCCCTCACACCCCTCAAATCCTGGCACTGAAGGAACTGCCCTCGGTCCATTGCTGCCCCCAGGCCCAACCACCCTCTTATCCCCAGGCAGATAGATGTCATTTTAGCAGGTGCTGTCTTTACTGACTTATCCCTGTCTCTTAGACCTGCATTATTTCCTTCTTTTCCAAAATGACATATTGGAAGAAGGCAGAATCACCAGTATGATACACATTTATATTATATGGAAGCATGTGCACTCACATCCTTTCACTGGCATGCCACTATATACAGCAGTGTATAATGGTACACAGCTCATACTCCAAACACATTTTATTTGGTACTTAAAACCACTGCTTACCTTCAAACCTTCTGGTCCAGGATCACCTACATAACCTTTCTGTCCTGGCTTTCCCTAAAATAATGAATAGAATAAAACACTGTAAATACTGTATTTTAAAAATAATCTCATCTCAATTTTGGTGTTTATCACAATACATGCACTCAAAAAGTACAGTTTAGTAATATTTAATACCAACATTTGAAGAAAGTGTATTTATAAATCTACATCTGAAAACAGACTCTTAGTATTACAGCAAACACTACCACAGTAAGCAGAATCTGTATTAACTCCTAGAGCAGATAAGACTGAGGAAAAACAGTTACATTCCAAAACCTATTAAGGAGACAAAGAAAAGGCAAAGACATGTTCTCTCCTGGCTAGTTCCAGCAGAACAGGGACTCCCACTAACAGAATTTGACGTTTAGACTTCATGGACTGGTCAAAACTGTCCCTCCTCAACAATACAAAATCAGTTCAAATATCCTCTCCTCTTTTTTCATCTAATTGATTGTCTTAAGCCTTACGTGTTTCCACTAGCATTTTGCTGCTGATCTTGTTATGATACTCTGTTAATAAGTTACCTGGAAGAAATACAGCAACATCAGCCACAGCAGAAGGCCATGAAGTGACCAGATCTTTGAAGCATTTTATAATATACATCCCTCCTCTCTTGTCACTTACACAGACACACAAAAGCATACAAACAAGAATGCTTTTCTCTTGAATTTTCACTTAGACTTTTACAAGTTAATTATTATAATTTAATTAGGTCATTTTCCCTCCAGATATACTTTACTTCCTCTACAACTTAAAACATGGCCTAACCATTTGGTTATCTGAACAGCATAGCCTTGCCTAGACAAATTTTCCTCATCTGCTTCGAAGCAAAGACCCTAGTCCAAAACTAAAGGTCCAGTGAACTGGATCTGGCTCTTGAGCAAGTTGCTAATGAGATTCCTGAAGACTGACAACCAGAGAAAGAAAATTAATTTAACATTTGATAAAGATTTCTGCTAAAAGGAAATTATCAACTGTTTCTCCAGCAGACTGAATAATTGTAATGCCAGGACTCTGTAATGAAAGCCTTCTTTTCCACATGGGCTGTCCCAAAACAAGAGCAACCGAAGCAACAGATAATCATGTTTCTCAAAAAAAAAAAAAGGGATCTTTCCATCTGCTTTTTTGTTCTCTCTGTTCTGTGCCTGTCTTTCAAAGTACAATCTTTATGTTAGTTTCTGGGCACCTGAGAAATTCTCTATACAGTTTAAAACTATATGGTCTTAGTAGGTTCCATGACTTCTCACATCTATCCTTTCTCTCGTTCTCTCTCTGCCAGCCTGAGTGATTTCATTTTACCCCACAACTTCCAACAAATATTACTGCTTTAGGAACAGATTTTTGGTTTTGCCAATCGATTAAAACATGGCACAGCCAGGAATGCAAGGAGAAAAGACCACAAAGGGAAGATCTGAGAGATAAAGCAAGTACGTCTTTCCACAAGGCTTAGAAAAGAACAAGTGATGGGCTTCTGCAGGTTACTATGTGCTATTTAACTACTCTGCTGCAAAGAACCATAATGTTTCTTCTAGAGAGCAAGACTGTAACATAAAAATGTTTTAAATGAAGTTCATTGAAAGGAAACCAGTGGCCACTATTAACTACCTTGATAATTTTAGTCCTATCAGAACTAATAGGGGTTACAACTTCTAAAGGTTTCTTGGCTGTAGTGTCCTAGCTGCACCAGACAAAACAGATGGATGTTGATCGGAAAACGAATAAGTAGATTTTACTAGTAAGGCAATTTGAATCATACGGACTTGGCTTTAAACAGAAATGCAATACAACTGTAAACTACACATAGAGCAAAAACCAATGACTGAAGTTTAAACTAGGGATGGCTGGTTTTCTGTTTGAAAACCCCTGAGAATTACTCTTTTAGGGCAGGGTAAACCCAAAGGAAATGTCTGTTTCCTAAAATATTTGCTGAAAGTTCTGTCTTTCCTTTTCATCAAACAGCAACCACCTGTGTTTCCTTTCACCTCACAATAGGTTGATATAGGTGTGCATATTTTAACATAAATATCTCTCACTATCACTCTATTCCCATCCCTCCACAAGCTTCTCATGTGACTTCAGTCCACAGGAAGATATATGCCACCTTCAGAAAATATTGCACTGAGGGAGCAGGACAGCTCTGAGGGCACTCTCCTCCATCTTCAGGAGGGACTGCTCACCTTATGAAGAAATATGTACCCACCTTTGTTTAACACACATCTCATAAATAAATCAACTCACAACAATTCATTTTCACATTCTGGTTTAAAACAATCTCTTCCCTTTTAAAGGTATTATCTGTTCCAACAATGAAGATGACAATCACAGAATACTAGGGGTTGGAAGGGACCTCTGGAGGTCATCTAGTCCAACCTCCCAGCAGAGCAGGTTCACCTAGAGCATGTTGCACAGGATGGCATCCAGGTGGGTTCCGAATGTCTCCAAAGATGGAGACTTGACCACCTCCCCAAGCAGCCTGTTCCAGTGCTCCCCCACTCTCAGAGCAAAGAAGTTCCTCCTCACGTTTAGCTGGAACTTCCTATGTTCCAGTTTGTGCCCATTGCCTCTTGTCCTGTCACTAGGCACCACTGAAAAAAAGATTTAAAAAAAAAAGTACCAATGCTTGCACTGACTGAGCTGAGCTACACTGACAGTTACATTGTTAATATTTGGACAGCCTTTGAAGTAACTGGGAGGAAACTGGATAAACACACTTACTTTTTAAATGCACTGTTTACTGTATTTTCACAGGACAAATAAATACTAAAAAAAAATCAGCATCTTTTTAGTTAGAAGGATTAAGTATTTGACTTTGAAAGAGAATGAGTGGGGAGATTGGGAAAGGAATGAATGAAAAATCAAATCATGTGATCATATTCAACTCAAAAAACCCTTCCTCAATTCAAACAGGCTGATTTCTGAGAAATATCCTGATATGCAGGGAAGCATCATCAGTTTTGGCTGCAGTTGTTTTAGACACATGGGAATTCTTTTCCAAACTGAGACGTGGGAACCAGACTGTGAGTTTATATTCACCTTCAGTTCCAGTAGAGGATGTTCTACTTTGCTGGCAGCACTGGCCAGGTGTGTCCCAGGGGGTTTTTAGTCTCATGGTTTGGTGGTTTTTTTTTAAAGTAAATGTTAGAAACAAGGGCAGGGATGGGGTTTGTGTGTAGAAAAACAAGGTGACATTTACGGCTGCTTGCCTGGTGCATGCCTGAACATGAACTGTGGGCTGAATATCTTTGACCTCAAAACTAGCAGAAAAGATGAGGAATTCCAGAAGCTCCAGAAACCTGCACTATTTACTGACCAGGAGAAAACCAGAATTATTTCAGAAGAATAACACAGTTTTACAATATATCACCTGTAAGGATACTTCACCTAGTTTAGACAAGCCTTAAGAAAGTAAGAATAACAGTGGTTGAAAAGAGGACTAGCTTATTAATCATACCTACAAATCAGGTCTATAGGACAGGAAGCAAGGTTGTAGTGAGAAAGACACAGGAAAGTCTTTCAGACAGAATGGCCAGATATTAGAAAAAAAGTCTGTAAAACAAGTAGAAGCCTGAAGCAGACTGCCAAGGAGAATGAAGAATCCTCACCCCTGAAGTCTGCAGAAAAGCACGTTAGAGACATCTCTCAGCTAAAGCCATAGCTGACAGCTGATAAGTGTTTCACGGCCATGTGTGGTCAGACCACTTCTTCAGGTCTCTCTGAAACCTTTCCTGCCCCCACAGTTATTTAGTTATTACAGTGACAACACAGTTCTGAGAGCACTTACTTTCAGATGTAGCATTTACTTTTTTAAACATTCATGGAAAATGGAAAGAAAGCCTACATAAATCAAATGAATGTGAAACTGCAACCAAGCATGCATAATTTAAAAAGACAGATGTGTTCAGCAGCTTACCCATTCAGTCCTACTAAGCTATATCAGATTTAACAACTTCCAAGACTGGGACTTTCTCTCTCCAATGTAACCAGTCAGTATATGTTGCTAGCCAGAGTGAAGAAAGAAGGACAAGCAGAGGAGGGAGTAGAGTTGAGAGCTGCAGTGCAAACAAGTTGGTCTGGAGCTGTGAAACAGCTGGAGCCATCAGAAGCTGTAGAATCCAGGCTAGAGCAGTTGGCCTCAGGCTGAGGGGGAAAAACAGGCAGGGCTCCCCATCAAGCAAAATTCCCATTTCCCTTCCCTCTCAATTCAGGAGAGGATGATAGCCAGCAAGCTACTAAAAAATATCTGGAAACAGCAGCTCTGGGGCCCAACTCAAATCCACACATTCATCTCTCAACAGCTTACAGTAAGAGAGAGAAATGAGGAAGCCATAAGACATGCCAAAGGTGTGCACATTCCCCACTGAGAGGAAGAAAAAAATCCCCAAACCTCCTCTTGGGTCACTTTGACACCAGCTGATGGTGGCCTGTGCACACCCAGTGACATACAGAATGTGAAGGTTAGTGTCTCCTTGCCTGAGTCACCTGCTGCAGCAGCATCTTCTCCAATTACCACAGTACAACATGGGAGATGTTGTCCAGCCATGAAGCATAGATCAAGGAGAAGATTGAAAGTATGATGCAGCCAAAATAAAAATTTCCATGAGGCTTTTGGCAGAAGTTCAGGCAGATTACACTGAATATTGAACTGTCACAAAGTATTTTGAAATTTGGTTTAATTTTTTGCATTTTTATTCCTCAGCTAAAAAAAGGGGTTTGTTTCTTTTGTTTGTTCATGGTACTTTGGGGGAATTTTTTGTTGTTTTTTTAAAACACCTAATCCATGTGGTAAATGTATGTTATAATATTATTTATAACAGAGAGCAAT
The DNA here is from genome assembly GCA_013399015.1 of Galbula dea. Classification (NCBI taxonomy): domain Eukaryota; kingdom Metazoa; phylum Chordata; class Aves; order Piciformes; family Galbulidae; genus Galbula; species Galbula dea. Next base: position 1,275,180 of record VWZX01001164.1, on the reverse strand, counting down.
TTCCCAGCTTTGACTGGTTAACAAACAGAAAAAATTACATAGTCCTATATCCACTCTACAAAGCAGAAACAATGGTAAAGACTTTCCCAAGGTCATCCAAGAAATGGGAATTCACCCAAACTGAAGACCAAGACAGCTACGAGCATACATAAGCAAATACGGGCAGAAGATCATATTGTTTTCAATAAACTTAGCAATACTCCCAGGCTAGTATTCATTTTTAGCTTAGAATTTTTATAAAAGTGAGCTTCAAGTGCACTAAAATACTCTCAGACACTAGTTCATTTTTATAACCAACAAAATTGGTTGTCAGTTTTAAACTATCTTTCAAAACACGTCAGCACAAACAGCATTCCAGCTTTACTGTTTTCAGCAACTGTCTACCAGATCAGTTTGAAAATGATTTCATAAAGCATCAGTCCTTTATGTTTCTCCTTGTAAGCAGAGTCTCATTCTCCCCCAATTTAAATATTTTTATGTATCAGCCGGTTCAGTCTGTAGAAGTGCATGTTGGTTTCATCTGTCTCAGAGAAGCACCATAAGCAGTTTTACATTGACCCTTTCCTTCTCAAAAATTTTATTTTGTGCACCATGGCTGTGATTTCCTTTCAAATCCTTCAAGTGGAAAGCCATTTCTCCTCCCAGCTCTGCTTTGAGCACGTGCTGAGGAAAGAAACACCTTTATTCAGCAGATGCCATTTTAACACAGTCAATTCCACAGCAAATTTACCTTTCAAAGCTGTACTTCTCCTGAAAACGTCTACCCTAACAAAATTACTTATACTTACTTACCCTTGGGCCAACTCCTCCCATAGGTCCAGCTGGTCCTACTTCTCCCTAGAAGAAATGAGGACTTCAATAACCCTGATGCCAAGTCTAGCTTTAAAAAATAAAATCTGCAGATAACTGTATTTATTACATAATCTTAAATTTGCTTCATGTGTTTGTTTGAGTCCATGTCTGATAGAAACTTTATAAGACAAATCTGATTTCAGATCTGATTTCATTAGTCAGAAAGCCATGCCCTATGTAGCCACTGGATGCAGCCAGAAAGGCTGTGAAACTCCTGGTACACCTACCTTTATAGCAATATTTTCACAACTTTAAATGGGGAGAGACTAAGCAATGATAAGTCAACCTCTCTATCTGTCTTCCAGTTACTCTCTTCTAGCAACATTTGACCCTTTATACCTATAAAAGCAGCAGGAACATTCCTGCTTTTCTCTTCCACGTTGCTATCCCACAGCCACTAAGCTAGCCAAGCCATTTTGCCAGAGTTCATGCTTTTCTCAGGGATGTAGGGAGACTGAGTGTCAGACATGTCAGGTGTATAAGAGAAGAAATAAGACACCGGGCCTGTGCTCTGCAGAGTGCTGATACAATTATGCACGATGGGGAATGGCAGTATTACCTCTTCAGGGTTCACTCATTCTACAGTTATGTTAGGGCATGGATTTCTATCAGTGCTGTGCCAGGATGTCATGCTGTTATCATTTTATGGTTCACTGATCCTCCTCAAAGTGGAAGATCTTCTCCAGGTTTTGGAGGAAGCAGTAAACAACTTTTCCAATTACAACCAGAAGAATTAAGAAATCCTATCTGCAGCTTCCTGGCTTCTAACTAAACAGAACCACTGTTAGCTTTTACTTACCTGTCATGGAATCCCATAATTAAGCTATTTGGAAGTCTAGAGGCCTATCACCAGAATCACTGACTAAATTATTTCTACTGTTAATTACTTTTAGCCTAAGAGACATGAAGTTTTATTTTTATGATGATGAATTAAGAATACTCAATAAATGTTTAAGATGAAGAGCTGCTTTCCTTCCCTTTCAGTTAATAGGGGTCTGTTTACTTAAATGTATGTAGGATAATGTAATTAAATTGACATATGGCTTGTATCTCCATACCACCATCACTTCCACCACCACTCATCTGCCCAGTTTAACTAAAAGAACCATAACAGACTCTGAACACATTATCTGAGATTCCAATGAAATAAAGGAACCACATAATGGATGCACAGCTCTGTTAAGACTAAAAGCCTCTGCAACACCTGCCAAAAATGCAAAAGAAACTTGAAATTTTGCATGACAACATCATAAGCACAACCATTGTTAGCTAACCCTCTTACCCTTCACAACTTTTTCTTTTAAACAATCTTTTTATTGGTTAGTTTTTCCACCTTACCTCAACTCCTTTGGGGCCTTGTAGCCCTGGAGGCCCTCGGTCACCCAGAAGTCCCTAAACATACAAACACAGTGAGAACTTATATCAATTAAAAATCAGGATGGTCTAGTTTCTCTCTCTTACAAACCTAGACAGAAATCCAAACCTAAGGAAGTAGACCTCATTTCTTGCCACTGTTCTTAGGATTTCCTTTAGGAAGTCAGGAGAAGATGCAGCAGAATTTTAATATCTGCTGAAAAACTGAGTCTTCTATAATGTTCTACTACAGAGATTTTTCTGAAGCTTTTTTCTTTTCGAAAGGAAATAAGAAAATATTTGAGCTCACAAAAGAACAGGGGTTTTTTTAAGATGTAAAGCACACCATCATATTAAGTTTAAAGCAGAACCAATGTAACTCTTACAGATCTTTGATTTAGCTAATCTTTAGCATAAGATATGACAATAACATTGCAATGGAAATGTACTAGAAAGTGAATTTAATGAATTTAACCTACTAGCTTGTTCAAAATTACTTGTGATTTTCAGCCCTAACTTTTCTGTCAAGATTATAACCAGTTTCCCAGAGATAAAGCACCTTATCCTCTGCCAATCTGAGTTTTCATGACTGCTCACACCAACGTTTTCAAAACTTTGTCAAAATGACTGCAGTTAGCAGCATGTCAAAAATCTCGGTCATCCCAATTACAATGGTAGTAATTGGGCAAAGCACTTGACTTGGCATTGGACAAAAAAAGGTAATCTGTGTAAACATATTATTAGTGTTCTGGGAAAGCTAAGCCAGACAATATCAGATAAAGCAACAAGAACAAAGAAACTGCCCTTTAGGAGAGATATGATTAGCCTCTGAAGAAAGCAATGGTGGGAAAGTTCCAAAAGTAAGCTTTATTAATTGCTTACTAATGAAGCTGAAGTCTAGACAGAAGGCGCAGGCATTGGTCCAGTAACAGTTTGCTTAGCACAGAAAGTAAGATGGAACAGAAACTGAAACAGGCCACCTCCAGGTATGGAGTTTCATCAAAGAGCCCATCAGTCTGGGAAAGACTGGGGTGACTGTTTGACATACCACCACGAAAGGGGCAGGAGGGCTTTTAATAGCATAACATAAGAAATACATTTGTGTAGTTAATCACAAAAATTTTTCATCTACAGAACTGTTGTTTCATTCTAATAGCAAAGTACATTAGGAGATAGGGCTTTCAGTACAATGTGATTGCACAGTGGAAATGTTAGCAACACTGCTACTGTACACATCCTTCCACTGCATTTAATTGGATCTGGAAAAAAGACTGTAAAATGAATATTAAGACTAAACAAAATTTCCACCTGCCACTTGAGGTTTCAGGCAACAAAGAGAAAATGAAGGTAGCCATTAGACACTTGTCAAAGTGTCTGGAGGAAACTGGGGGAGTCAGCAAATGGGGGTATCCTGTATTTCATATATATAACTTCCCAGTTGGCAATCCTTTCCAGAAGTGGTGAAACTCCCAACAGCCACTTCTATCAAATGTGTTATCCAAACAAATATAAATGAGCAGAGGAAGGAAGTTCTCAACTACTTCCATGGTCCAATACGCACCGCTGGAAAATCTACAGCTGTAGTCAGCATATTCTGACAACCTTTTCCTCTCACTTCTCTTGGTTACAGAGCATAAATACTTGTAAGAATAACATTATTACAGAACTTCTTGAAAACATTCTTATTTCCTTTTTGCAAATGTAGGAGTGCTTCTTTTTTTTAAATAATTGGTGGACTAAGATCAAACACCTTCTAAAATACTGTTTCCAAGCTGAGTAATGTGCCATGGACTAAATTACATAATGAATCTTTTGAACACTAGAGGGGTCAGATTTGCTGATTGCTGCACTAATTTAGGGAAAATTGACAATCCAGAACTTCTACTGGTATTTATAGAGGCTGAAAACACTCAGAGCTTAGACTTTCCACCACGAGGCTGAATCTGTCCCATGCCAACTGCTTAAAAATAAAGCCTACCCTGCCGTTCCTTCTGAGGAAGTATAAACAAAAACATGAGAACAAGACAGCACAGTGAGAACTATTTTCTAAAAATAGAAGCTGGAGGAATTTTTTTAAAACTGCAGTCAACACAAGACAGCTGGGAATCCCAACAGCCAAACATTTCCAGTGTTATGAAGCCCTTCTCCCTTGGTACTAGAAGCAGCATAAGAATTTTTCCAGTTTGGTCATCCTGCTTCTCAAATGTAAGCCATCAACTCTCCCTGATTAGTGAAGGCTGTCTAAGCTTTTTGTGTCTAAGACTAAATGTGTCAGAAACCACTGAATCTTGCTCAGTTATGCAATTTCTGTATTAAAGGCATACAGACTCTTGAACTTTGTAGGCTAACTTTTTTAAGTGCCTCTGTAATTCAGAAACACAGAAGCAACTGCCACTGCGATGGTCAGATAAAATTCATAGAAGGTTGCTAATATTATACAGACCTACATAAAAACAAGTTAGGAAAGCAAGAAATCAAAACTATGGAAAAACTCCACACCTGTTGGCCAGAAATGTACTTAAGCTTCTTCCCAATTTGCTGCATCAGATAATTTGTTCTCAGTCGTCCAAGAAAATTCATGTGTGAGTGATTCTGGGGCAAGGCTCTCGACAGTTGAAATACATGAGAAGCAGAAAAGACTGGCTATGGCTTTGGCAATTGGATTGTTTGAGATGTTCTCAAGAATAAGTGTTCAAAGCACATGTAGATGTGGTGCCTGGGGACATGATTCAGTGGTGAGCATGGTACTGTTGCACTTGATCTTGGATATCTTTCCCAACCATAATGATTCTAAGACTAACTCTGCCATGGAATAATCATTACAGTCTTCCAGGTACAAATAAAACTGTATCTTTAAACGTTTTCTTAGGTAGTCTGCCACAGAATTTCACAACTCTGTTGATAGGACATCTTGTAATTTCCATCTCTGTTTACTCACTGAAAGCTTGCATGTTTTGCCTTGGACCAATGACATTGTTGTACAATGCTTTCACCCTGGCAGTCTCTGCCCTCTGGTTTACTCACAAAGCTCAAAAAGGCCCCTTCATTTTGGCAAGATAAATGAACTGCCTCTCAGAATATAGTCATTCAAGTATGCTTTTCTGCATCAAGTCCCACTTGATTGAGTCCTTCTGGAATACAAATGCCCAGAATCACGTACTACTTAAAAGCCTTCAAAACCTACTTTGTGCAGTAGCTTAAATGAGACATCTTACCTCACACGTTCTAGAATTTCACTTAATTTCTAACCACCTTATTGTGTTTTTATGTCAGAGAGATCTAGTAGTGTCCTTCCTTCTTGCCAGGTGCAAAGCTCTAAGTTTAAAGTAGGATTTGTTGTTTTAGACTTGCATACATCAGACTGAAGTAACAGAATTGGGATGAATTAGCACAAAGTGCAGGTTTTAAGACCATCTAAAGATGCCCGACTTTGTTTCAAATTTAATTCCATCATACTTCTGCCTATTTATCAGTGAAAATGCAATGTAAGAATATAATATCCCCAAGGCTAGTGAGTGAAGAATTCAATTGGTAGTTGCCTTTCAACACTGAGTAGTCAATCTTTAGAAATTATTCAATCATCTTCCTCTGGGATAATTTCTTGTGCTTTTTGAACTAGTCTACACCTTTTTCGTTTTAGACAAGAATTTCCCATATGTGCTTTTAGCCACAGTTTCACTGAAAACTTTATATATGTGAATTACTGCCTAAGCTTCATCTGAAATATTAGTCTACTAATGAACACACACTAAATTAATCTGGAAGTCATTTCTTGATAGATAAATTTTACCCATTATTATGATGATATATATTATTTTACCCATTATTTCTTCTGACCTGAGAATTTTATCCATTTTTCCTTCTCTTTAGCTACAATTTCTTTCAAAATTCATTAAAAAAAAAATCTGTATTACTTAGTTGAGACTACAAAGATCTGCATGCATTTTATTTAAATACAGGTGAAATATATGCTACTTTCTAGCTTTGTAGGGCTTTCTCCATATTTTCTTGCACTTAACTTGCCATTACATGCTTCCATCTAACACAGTGATTACCCTCGTAATACTGTGAACAGCATTAAACAGTAGATTAACTTCCTCATACTAACACCTGAGGCAAGATACCTGCATTTTGACAGTAAGATTATCTTCTTACAATGCCAGGGTCCATCTCTCAGAGCTTTTCATCAGAGATTTAAACTGTTTATTGTTATATGTTATGAATAAGTTTTCATATCGTCTTACCTTAGGACCTTCAGGGCCATTTAATCCAGGTACACCAATATCTCCTGGAAAACCCTAAAGAAATTACACAAATTATTTACTAAGGAGGAGCGTTTCCAATGCACTTGTTTTGATTCTGCTCATTCATTTAACAAACCCGAATCACAGAAACAAGAAACAAATTTGTTCTACCATCCCCAAAATGTCAAAATCCATTAAGTTTCCTTGAAAGGACGTGGATAAGTGACAGATTTTAGACAGCTTTCATTAAACTCAATTTAGCAGATGTCAGTATGGGTTTAATTTCTCTTAGCATACGACTAAGCAATGCTTGAAATTAAACCACTGGATTGTCTTGATGCACAAAAAACTTCCACAAAGCAGCCAGCACCAGGTCCTGTACTCATGAATTCAACTATTTTTTTAAAAGAAAAGCTCAGTGAACAGCTGAAGCCCTTCAATCCTTGGCTGCACTTTAAGGACGAGATCACTGCAAGATTAAGAGAAGAGTAGAAAGCCTTTTGCCTCCAAATCAGCAGGTGCTAATGCAGGTCTGGGTGGCAATAACTGAAGGTCAGCAGCATGTAGCATTATTTAGAATAAGCCTTTGTGAAATAGTGTGTGGAAAAGGTCCATTTGTTGGTAAAGGAAAATAAAGACGCGAAGAAAAGAAATCCACTAAAATTACCTCCCTAAACCATCTGGCCAGTAGGCATCAAGTGGGACACCAGGAGGATGCCTGCCTCTATAGAAGAGGAATCCAGTGCTACAATTAAATTGCTTTATAAGGAATAAGTATATTGTAAGGAAACAAAAATGATGCAGCTAACCCTTACGCAATACAGCAGTGCATTAAATTTCATAAAACATCCAGTGAAGAAACAATCTTTATATTTATAAGATAAAGCAAAGCATTGGTAACTGACTTTTCAGTTAGCACAGGGCTCACTCTGTCACCTGCCAAAATATTTGTATTTGATTTTGTTATTTTTATAAACTTTTACATTTCATTAAATCTTGCCTATCTGAAAATAGGAAGATTGGCATTGAAAAGTTCTACCTCCAAATAAAACATTTATTACTGTATCTGTGCAGAACCATCAAACACTAGTAAAAACAAGCTTCTTTCTTAACAGAAAATCATTGCAGAATAAAAATTACATATATCAATCTTTTCATACATGCTTTTCCAGTAATGGAAATGAGAGCATCACACACATTCAGAACTATTTAAAGAATATCTCAATGAATTCCCAGCATGAAATTCTCTTTGGCATACTCCCATACTAATGCAGGTTAATACACATCATTATTAAAGCTTCAAAAGTCGCCTTTTAGGTTCTTGCAAAAAGGCTGAGAATAGTTAACCATACTCTATTCCAGAACAGCTGAAAATACAAGTTATAACCATTTTTAATGATTATTCATAATCAGCTGACATTAACCACATACACACATACAAAATTACCAGAAAAGGTAAAGAGAAATCATACAGAAACAAGGAGTTTTAAAGAAAACTTTATTTCACTCTTAACTACCACATAATACAATTTTAAAAGTATTTAGGGCATCACTGTTCCTACTCCCAGAATCACAAAATCATTACGGTTGGAAAGGACCCTCAAGATCATCTAGTCCAACCAATACTCTTATCTCTAAATCATCCCCTGAAGAACCACATCTATCCTCTTCTTAAAAACCTCCAGGGACGGTGACTCCACCACCTCTCTGGGCAGCGTATTCCAATGCCTCACCACTCTTTCAGTAAAGAAATTTTTCCTAGTATCTAATCTAAACCTGCCCTGGCACAGCTTGAGCCCATTCCCTCTGGCAGCTGGTAAACTACAAATTATTTTCAAAATCTTGCTGCAGATGTGGCCTTTTGCCAGGTAAGCACTTTAGAGTTCACTCAGTTTAATCTTAGAGCTGATGTCAGCAAAACCTGAAGTACCAGCTCTCTCAACACAAATGTACTTTAATCTTGTTGTGAAAGCGTAGCTTTTTGTACAGAATATATTCAAATATAAAATTAACATTTATTAATTATATTTAATTAACAAAAAACGTAGAGGTGATCAGACTTATGTCATGATATGTTCCTTTTGTACTGAAGTCAGTGCTTCAGAGATGAGGGATCAGCAAAAGCTGTTGCTTTTGTTTGTTTTCTGTGAGGCTGTCATGCTAACACGGAAGCAGAATATCATAAATATTTGGAAATTACACTCCATTTCCACTAGGAATTCTCTTGCATTTGCAGAATTCCACTCACTCCAAGCTGTTTCCTCACAACATTTGCAAGCATTGCTACTAGTTGACCCTCATGTGCTCTAGTCCCTAAGGGCTGCTGCCCTCAAGGGGACTGGGACACAAGCACTCGTAGTAGGGCACCAGAGAGCAAAAATCTCTCCAGGGACTTGTGACAAGTCCCTTCAGTTAGCAAGTTTCCCTGCTTCAATATAATTTCATTCAATCACATGCTATGTTTAATTTTAATAAGCATTTGGAATTAATTTTCAGAAGTAATAGTGACTGGGTACAGCCACTCTAATTCAACAATTTACCTCATTAGAGCTTTATTACTAATTATTATCAAGTTAAAACCAAAGATTTCTGCATAAACCTACAATCTCTAATCTGAGAACAAAAGCTGTGATTCTGTACTCTCAAATAAGAAGTGCTTATTATTTTTCTGAAAGAACATGCTATGCAGAGATACAATTCAATTCAATTTCTCTCAATACAATTTTGGAAATGTCAGTATTCACTCAGTTACAGGACTTTGCTCTTTTCCATTTGTACAACTGTGTGACAGTGTCAATAATGTGCCAAGTACAAAGAGGAAAATAGTAAGAAAAAAAGACTTGAAATGAAGTTTCTTCTGTGTATGCCAATCTGGCCAAAGTTTAATGCCAGCATTTTTAAAGGGCAGAGATAAAACTTAAATTTTTTCCTACAAACCCTCAATTCTGATTTTGGAAAGGGTGGAGGAAGGAATCTAACAGTACGAATTACAACTGTACAATTGCAATTTGTCAGAACAGAAAAAAGGGCAATTATGGATTACAGCATATAATACAGGAAAGTTTAGCCACTCACTATGCCTAAGATGTCAGTAAAACAATGCTGGTGTTGCTTGGTGCTTTTGTCTAATTGCACACAGCAGATCTGTGCAGCCATGCTCATCGAAACACTAGTGACTGATTTTCCTGGGAGAGACCAGTTTTCCAAATGTAATGCATCATCTTTTAAAGCTATCCAGTGCATCTATGAACTATAAGCAACACACATTTGAATCACTGTATTTACAAGTAGTATCTACTGTAGTTTATAGCTTGAGCAAGGCCTTCCCAACCCTTCAAAACATGTCCTTCACAGACCTGCTTGATGGCCAAGGAGCTGGCTGGTAATTTACCTGCCTGACCGGCACCACAGCACTGGCCAACAATCAATACATTAAGGACCAAGTCTTGAAGAGTTCTGTAAATATACAACATGAAAAATTAAGAGCTTTGGCGAGAACTTCCGTGCAGACCCACTCCAAGGATCAGACAGGGTTTCCAGGGGGAGCTTGGCACAGTTTGATTAGAGCTTCTCTTACTGTTGAACTCTATTATAAAGTCTCCCTCTCTGCCCTGAAGACTCCCAAGGTATCAATAAACAAGGTGCATCACTAAAGAGGGGGTCTGGTGAGCAATCACAGTCCAGGGAGACCTTAGCCACACAATCAATACTTTCAGAATACTCAAAAGTCAAGCCAGTCATTCAACACTAACAGCTACTTTTGTGGAACTTCCCAATACATGTAACAATGCTAAGCAAAGAGATGCATATTTTAAAATTTTGTTCTAACTGATGGTGAAAAGAAGCATCAAATATGGGCATTTCATAAGTGACAGAAATACCAGGTTATGCATTTATTGTAAAATATTCAGGCTTGGTTTTGTGTTACAAGTCTTCCAATAACAGTTAAATGATTAAGGTCTGAGGAATGGGCCTTCTTTCAGGCATGCTTCTAATGATATGACAGTGGAGTAAGGCAAAGCCCAAGTACAGAGGAAAGTCATCCGGAACAAGTCTGTACATTTTGGAAGTCAAGTATTCCTAAGTTTAAACCTCAGAAAAGACAGCAGTAACAGTCAGTGAAATAATCCTTGTGCAAGAGGAAATCTGTTCTCTTGCAGGAAGATTATTTTACCGTATTTTGCTTTCATGGAGCTAACAACTGTGTACCCATACAGATCAGATCACATCTAGACTAAGGCCAGACTGAAAAAGAAAAAAAAAAGGCATAAATTTAGAATTTGCAAAACTACTGTTTCTTCTAAGATCAATACCAAAACCCAGGAGTCAAAGCAGTGCAGATGTTTCAGATCAAATAAAACACACTAAAGAATTAGTTTGCCTTACTCTAGGCAGATTCAGAACATTAGGAATTGAATGTCTTCATAAAGCAACACAAATTAAGTTTTGTTCATCTGCATGTCCATTCGTTTCTAGTAAAGTCCCCTCACAGTTCTGCCTGAAAAAGGAAAATCTTCAGGACGCTAGATCCTATGCAAAGCACGTGTGAAGATCTGTGGAAACAGACTAGTACCTAACAGGCACAGACTGAACAATCACAATCATTCTGAAGAAAATATAAAACACACGAGGGTCACATGAACAAGCGTTGTTCAACATGATTAAAAAGTCAAGGTAAATGGAATAGTTCTGCAAAATTAATACATATTTCTCCGGGAAAAAAAAAGATCAGAAAGACATACTTATGTAAAATAAACTCATGAAAGCACTACTTAGAGATTCTGTGCAAAGGCAAGCAGAAACTATATGCAATTCCGTAAGAACAGTTCTTCAGATGCATGCCAGAACATGCAATTCATTCATCTATAAAATTGTCTGTTTCTGTATTTCCTTCAAGTTATTTGTATGCAAATAATCTGGTGCAATATTCAAATAGAAGGCTATATTATCACTGTTCTCATGGAATTGTTTGCACAACCTCAAAACATCAAATGGTAAGATAAACCATGCATTAAAAATGTATTTTTTGTTAAAATTACCAACCTGAAGCAGCCAGTGATTCATTTACAAAATAGGTGCCTTTTTGACTGTTTACTGTTATTTGAATTTATCCTTTTTCTTTGTAATGCTATTGCCTCGAGCATGAAACATACCAGCTGAATCCCATATGAGTACCTTCCTGAAAGAATAAGCTAAGGACTTCAAATCAAAATACTGCACAGATGAAAAAAGTTTTATTGAAGATAATGACTAATACTCCCTATGCTCCAGATGATACCTATTTATAATACTCAAAGCACATCTGAAGACAACTAACACACTCATTTCTTGGAGGATAATTAAATCTGATTTGTAGAGTGAAATTTATAAAATATTCTGCATACCTGTGGTAGCCTGCAAATGCCTTGTCTCATTTCATTCACAGTAACAATAAGCACTACATGACTTCATGGTACACAGTAAAAACAAGCATTGTGGGTTAAACTCAGCCACACCAGCACTTTCCAGTTGACCTACCAATAAAATAAAGCTCCCTAGAAAGCTGAAATTTTGGCTGTTGAGTTTCAGATGCATGACAAAGCAGGAAAATGTGTAAACTGATGAAGAATATGCTTTGTAAAATGGTCACTACAGATACCCGAGCAGCATGCATTCAGGCACGCGACAGACCCTGTCTCTGCAACAACATACCCAGAAGAGAATTTGGCTCTGCACTGCAGGACCTCTGCACTGAAAAAAATGCACTTGGCAGCCAATCCTTGTATGGCCACCCAGCGAGTGAGCACAAGACCTCTGTTCCTCCCTCTCCTCATTCCTGTCCATCAGCACTGCAGTTCTCAAATGGACCCTGGCTATGAGTGGGTGGCTTCATTCAACTCTGATCTGGTGTGTCTAGGCTGCACAGCTACAGAGGAAGGACTTAGGAAGCAATTCAGTGCTGACCTGCATACAAAAAGCCAAAAACCTGGAAGGATGAATGAAGCCTTCCCACTATGAGCAGGGTTAACTATAGATTTCAGCTGCAGTAGTGCCTGACTTAGAGCAGTTCACACAGGAAGAAAATTATGGGTGTGACTGCTTATCCTTCATACTGGAAATTAAATACAAACTCAAATGTGTAATTGGAGAGACAAAATGATCCCCAGTTTATTTCACATGTACCCAAAACAAGCATGAACATGGGGATGGGGCACCTTTAGAAAACCCATTGGCTTAGAACTGAACAAAAGGGGAGAGAGTTTGAAGTAGGATTCGACAGATTCTGCCGTTGAGAAGACAGTCTTGTTCCTCCCACTCAGAGCAATGCCCAACAAATCCCAAAATAGCTTTTTTAAAAATGAAATCTTTCTTAAAAGGCATACAGTATGGGTTGTCACATCCATACCAAATTCAAAGTACTCCCCTTGTAAGACAGACATTCATCACTTTTTGCTGTTGCCAGAAACATCAAGGTGAACATGCAGAATAGGGTGCAATGTCTGTTTTCTACACAGGGCCATAGGAAGTCTGACCACTCAGACAATGAAACAGAAACAAGGAAAGCAGCCCTGTCTGACTTGCCAGCTGTCTGCTTTTGGAAGAGACATGATTAGATACATGACAGTAGGCTTTTCTTGTAGGAAAATCTGCCCATACTTCGTACATCCAATTGTGTCTAAGTAGCTTTGGCAACGACAGAGACAAAGAAACAGGGAGAATAGCATAGAGTCTTCAGGTTTAAGTTGTTTTTCCAAAATCCCTTTTATTATAGAATTTCTAGGATTTTCAATTTGTTCGAGATCCTGGTATACTGCCATCCTACTTTCCCCTTCTATTTCTGCTGTTTTGCCATATGGTGACCATGTTATTATTAAGTAAAACAAAACATTTTACTTGACTTGGATCTGTCTTATGTGACTGAAAGTTAAGAGAAACATTGCTTTGTAATTTTAAATATGACATTTTGCAGATAATTATGTGAAGGAAAACACCTCGACAATCAAGCTTTAATTATCTAACAAAAAGCACTTTATTTGTCTTCTAATGGCTGAAGTAATTCTGTACCCTGAGCAAAAGAAAATGCTAAACTCTCCAGACAGGAAGTTTTCCCATCCATGTATGCCCTGAGGGTATTAGCCCTGAATGATGAATATCTTCCCAGGCTCAAAGGAATAGCGTGGCTGGAACTATGAAATTGGAACCAGGATAGGCATCTGGGTCACCAGGACACAGGCATCAAGACCAACAATTTGGTATTAACCTGTCACAGGTCTCCCTTGCTGGTAGCTATAAAAAGAGAAGAGATGAAGCAATGGTCTATTTTGCTAATGGTGAAGATGCTCACAAAATCTAAAATCCTGAGCCACAGAGGAAAGCAGCAGTGGGCCGCAGGACACAGGCTCTGCCTTTTTTCATTCTAACTGAAGAGCATGAAAATACTCCCTCCCTATTGACAGATTCTGAAAAGACACATTCTTGTGTTGGTACAACACATTTCCCAGTGAGTTTTTTCTCAGTGAGGGCTTATCTCCAATAAGAAACTGCGTTCTTTAGGCTTTAAAGCTAAAACATGAAAGTAATAAAACCTAATAATTTATTATTTGAGGATCAAGCACCTTGAGTTCCCTCTTAAAAAAGGTAGGAACGCAGAACATTCGTTCGAGGAGATACAATAACTCTGGGGAGTGTATCTTGTAAGGCCAGAACAACCATCATTGCTAATATATAACTTCCAGACATTTAAAACAAAAAAACCAAAGACATCCATTAGAGGAGGCTGACTAAAAAGGAAAATCTACATCTTTTGCTTTCATCTATTCAGCAAATGTGTCTTTGTGTATGCATATCATTCTTGTATAGTCTACAGAGGTTTTTCCTGCAATCCATGGCATAAATGCCCAAAAGCACCAAAATGGAACAATTTAGAGACTAAGTTTCCGTATAGACTTCCACAGTACTATACAGTTCTTAAGCAACTCCCCTCCTAGATTCAAGTACTTGGCAACGATTCCTATGTAACTAGTGTTTGTTATTTGCAAGGAATGCAAAGAATGTTATTTTGGAAGAGATAAATATGCAACCAGACTTGGAAAATCGCATTTGTAAATATGCTGCAGAATTCATGAATGGAAGTGTGCCTGAGGAATCACATGAGACTCATTCAAGGTGTAATTGGTTAACTCCTGGATTCAAAAGAGAGCAAACATTAATCACAAGGGCAAATGAGGAACTATTTCGTATTCAAAGATCCTGTATATTAATATATTATTTAAGATTAAAAATTATGAGCTAGAATCTTTTATACTTTATGAAGGATAATTAATCAGATATGACTCCATAAAAAGTATTTTCTAATTCAAGACACACAACAGTCTTTGGTGAAGCAAACCTATTTACCTTCCATTTTTTGTAGAACTAAATTTTAGAACTAAATGACTTTTAATTTACTTCCATCAAGAAATTTCTTACCTCTGGTCCTGGAGGACCCAATGGACCACGGGATCCAGGATCTCCAATTTTACCCTAAAAAAAGCCCAAACAGTTGGATTTTTGATGATCATTTATTTTAACAACAGACTTATGAAGATTTTAAACATATTTATCAAAAAGTAAACAAAAGTGCTAAGGTGACTCTTCCACTTAACAGGAATTTTTATAAGCACCTCTCAATGGATTCACTTAAGACTAGTTCTTCTCTGTATTTCTTAGAAGTCACAGCAAAAAATGCAAATCAGCTTTAGACAAATAAAAGGGAGAGGTTTGGTATGGTCCAAATAGTCGTATAAAAAACCCCTCTTGAAATATATAGCTGTTTTCATGTACAAGCTAGTTGTTATTTAAAAGCCCAGGAAGTAACTTTTATGGATACTGGTTTATATACTTACCTATATATTTCAAGTACACAATCATGGCCAAAGAAGTGGTGGTCTTGTGATTAATAACAGTAAAATTAGGTCCTATCTACATTACAGTGATTCCATTATATAAAAATACTGACACATCTGAAAACTGACCAAAATATTTCTCTAAATTATAACTGTTCTTCCACATTTTAAAAAGTTTGCTGCTGCTATAAGTAAGAGTTCCTTCAGCAAAATTAAAAACTGACCTGGAAGAAAAAATATTTTTAATTTTTTAATGTAAATTATTTTACTGTAAATATATTTTAAAGTGAAACTATATTACTTGCAGGACTGAGGTCTCGTAATTTAGACTAAGTCAAGAAGATGGTCACATTCAGTTTGTGCTTAAAATCCACAATTGTTCAGGAATGGGCTAATTCACATACTTATCTCAAAATGAAAATGCTTCTGTCTTTAAAGGTAAAAATGCTAAGTTTTCCCATCTAAACTTAAGCAAATTTGTTTTAATTTTTTTTTGCAAGATTAGTGTTTATATTATAAATTTTCTGGGACAAAGTTTGGAGTTTTTTTAGTTTGAGGGCCTATGACATTTGTGAGGTCTAAGTAGGTTTATCAGAATGGCTTGGCTGCACGTAAGGAAAAGCTGGTGTAATTAATTCTTAACACCATTGAAGTATTGTCAGCTTTTAATTGTACACTGAAAAGAGGCAGATAGCAGTGCTAAAAACAGGTGAGGAGAAAGCCAGGCAAGCTTGTGCAATGCCTTTTCTGTTTCAGTATTTACAAAACCAGCAGAAGTGGCAGCACTGCACACGTGCCTTTAATGTTGCTAAAAATCAGTAAATACTGAAATTCATGTGTTAGGACCTGACACGCTCACTAACCAGTCACTAGGGGAAAACAGCAGCTTAGACATTTTTTGTGCATTTTGAATTAGGTAGCTTCTAGAGAATTACGTGCAGTGTGAACATATAATACAACGTGTCAAATTTAGCAACATATAATGAGTATACATTGAGAGTAAAAATCGATGTGTAACTTACTGGGGGTCCTGGCTTTCCTCTGATCCCTGGAGGTCCTGGTAAACCAACAGCACCCTGAAAAAAAGAAAGTTATTAAATACACATGAAAATGCATTGTTGTGTTACGTTGGAAGCAATAAATTGCTACCCTTTGCCACCTGAAACAGGCTTCAAAATAATTGTGTGCCTTCTAACATTCAACTTTCATCAAAAGAGTTCTCACAGGATGTGCTATTTCAGTCACTTCTGATGTACTAGCCAAATAACAAGATACTTATTTCTCTCAGTTTCGTAATACGAAGGGGCATGCGAGACCATGTGCTGCTGCTAACCACAGTTGACACAGGTGAGCTGCATATGAATGTTCAAGGGAAAAGCATCTGTTACAACAGTTTCTTAGCAGGTTTCATATTATACCACAATTATTTTCTTGTTTGATGCACAGCAGTCAGAATTCTGCCCATGCTCTTTAATTGTCTTTGTTCACTGCTTTCCATAACTAAGTTTTAATTAGCACAGCATATCTTAAAATATGTTAAATCAGTGGTATCCAATAATTTTAACTACTGCATTCTACTTCTCTGCAACTGACTTGTTGCATTCTAAAAGACTCAGAAGCCTGATGAAATTGCTGAAATTGGACAATTATGTAAAACAATGCAATTACATATTACCTTGTCTCCTGGGTACCCCTGTTCTCCTGGCTCTCCTGCAAGGCCGTGTTCACCCTAAACAACATATTTTATACAGATATATGCATATGGCTTTAAATGGTGCAGTTATCAGAACCAGAGAATGAAAAAGATTATTTCGATATTTAGCAATTTACTCTTTGAAATTAACACAGGTCTTTGAGTGACAATGCAAGATTTTGCACTGAAGTACCTCCTCCAGGAAACTCTATTAGACACAGTGCTGGATATTTTGCCCAATAGTAAATGCTCTGTCTAAGACCACTAAGTTTATCTAAAGTATCAAATCATAAAACTGAAGTAATTTTAAAAAATAAGAATCAGAAGAGAAAAAGAAATCAAAGCGAAAAAGGGAAAGCTTTTTCAAGTACATTATTTTGTTCAAGATTTAATGTAAGGAGTCTGAAAGAATCATATATCTCTAAGATAAGGAAATATTTAAATCACCTTATCACCTTTCATTCCAGGCTGTCCCACACTCCCTGGGAGACCCTATTAAAATAAAGAAAACAAAACTCCAATATTTGTCTTAATTTGGAAAACAGCATAGGCAATGGGCTATGGGATTGTTTAGCACCTTACCATGGGCCCTGGAATTCCTGATGGTCCACTTGGTCCTGCCGGCCCAATGCCTCCCTATGGTACAGCAAAAAAGGTGATTGCAATAAATACTTGATTAAATGGAGTATCTTAAAAACTGGTAACAGAATACTGCATTTTCTGCACCACAGAAAGAAGTCAAAATCTTTTTCAGACTAATCTCTTGGTGAAAAAGGTATCCATATTATAAGCATACCTTTACTCTTCTCAAATAAATCAGCAGATAGTAAAAAAAGCTAGCTCTGATAACTACAGTTTAAAAAAATGCCTGGAAGTTTTCATCTTAATAAAACTCATGGCCTTGCAAATCTTGAGAGACTGACTGCTTGACCAGCCAAAACTCGAAACTTGGCAACAGCTTTGAATATGGAAAAAATCATGAAAGGAAGGAATTCTTGGACCCAGCTTGGATCCCAGCTTTGTTGTCATTCTCATGACCAAACAAAAATATAATTAGCTCTTCACACTGTATACAGCGAGGCTGAAAAAGCTACTTGAACTAATGCTGTTGGTTTCTGACAAAATTATATATTCAATCTCATGCACAGTATTCGTATATTGCAAGAGTTTAATGTGTTATAATTGACTATTTTAGAACAAACATCGAGATCTCTAGTTCTTTACGCAGTTTTGGATGACCACTAACATCTGCCTGAATAAGGACCATGTGAAATCAGAGGCCAGGGTGCACAAACCCATTTGGAGAGCAGGTGTGGTCAAGGAACAGGGTTGCACCACAAAAGCTGTACTTGGGGATGCTGGGGTCACCTGAAATTCTCCTGGGGTCTTGGTGAAATTCTGCTACAGTTTAAAAAGAGTGCAATGGTCATTTATAAAGAAACTCTGAAACAAAGCATTCCAATCATCTTACTGACGGGGAAAGAGGGAACCAAAGTAACTAAAATGATGCAATGCAGAGAGACACAGAGTGTATAATAGTAAAATTTACTGATGATGTCTATACACTCTGATAGTATCCACAAAAGACTCATGCCACTAGATACTGAAGTACTCTTCAGCCACATTCCAACTTTATTTCAAAACCCCACCTAGATTTGCTGATGCTTTAGCAGATTCAAAAGCATGTTCAGAAATCTGCAGAAAATGCTGGACCATTTTCCTCGACTGCTAAATCTTACTTAAGACTTACTTACCAGTAAAGTATTATCAACCCTGGGGAGTTAACTGCCTCTGAGTGGCAATGCTAACATGTCTTGGCTAAATAAAAAAAACACCTTTAAAAACACCTTAATATATCTGCAAGATCTACTAAGCTGACAGAAAGACATACAACAACCCTACCCTTTATGGAGCTGCTTTTCTACATAATAAGCACTTGTCCATATATATTTTTGTTCACATTTGTCATCCCAAGCACTAAACTCTGTTAAGACCAGAAGTTCATTTTCAAAATTTCTTATGTCCCCAAAAACATCATTGTTTTTGAGCATATATACATACACCTCAGCTACAAAAACACAAGTGTAAGGCTCAAAGGAGCCCTCTGATCTATAAAAGACCCCTAATTCCTTGCAGTCAAATATCAGCAGCAGATGATATAAAATCTCCAACAGTTGTGGGGGTCAAATTCTTAATTCCAACGAAAGATGACTTGGTGGTCAGTGGTTAGGATTCAGTGCTCTCAACACCAGGACCTGGGTTCAAATTCCGGGCAGGGAAGCTTTGTTGTGACCTAGTCTTAGGGAATCCTGCTCTGGCAGGGGAGTTGGACTAGATGATCTTTTGAGATCACTTCCAACTCCTAACATACTGTTATACTGTGTGATGTAACTATGAATGCATTCCCTGTAAAACTTCTGTTCCAAATTGTCTCATTGTGAAACTAAAAACTATACACAATAAGAATTAACTTAGTAATTGCACCTAATGAAGAAAGAAATGTCAGTTTCTAAGCTTTAATTTCTTGTCTTTACGTTGAACACAAATTACATAGAGTACATGGCCACATAATGCTTCTTTACACAGCTGGAACTATGCAAAAGACTCACATACATATGAGAGATGGCAGACCACTCAAATAGAGTTCATAGGAAAAACAATTACTGATTTCAAGCTGGTCAGAAACTACATACGCCACCAACTTTTCAAGAAATAGCTTTCATGGTTATAGCTATGTACAAATGGCAAAGGCTTTGGACTGGTGATGGAAAATAATTTCTCTGTTTCACAAAAAATTACTGACAATCTCTCTGTGTGACTGCAACTCAGCAACATGGCAAATGGAGCTTTGACCATGCAAATAGTTACGCTCACAAATTCTAGGAAGGACTAAGCTGCTGAATTAAGGTTTAGTCAAAATAACCATTAACAGTGTCTTTTTTGAAGTGCTATATAGTAGGGGTTTAATAACCTCAGACACATTTGTACAATTTTCAGAGTCTTGAGACAAAATTCAAAAAGTGGTCATGTAAGAAAGCAAAGCAATCTAGAATTCAAAGCACATTCCCAACACTGCAACCTCTGGTCTCGTGAGAGGTTCAGCTGGCCCAAATACGTCAACTGACAGGAACATGAGTCATATTTGCATGATGAAGGCTGGAAGTCAGAGGTTCCTTGGCCAAGCTTGTGTGCCTTCACTATAACAATGCCATAACAATCCCAATCAAGCAGTAAGGGCCAACTCAGAGGAATATTTTTGTTATGAATATATCATTGAAAAGATCCTAATAATGAAACAACTGTCATTGAAAGGAGAAGTTAGTTTACACTGGTGGTCATCTAACAAACTTATCAAGAATGTTTCAGATCTCCAGATATTAAAAAAAAAACAACAAACCCAAACATCCCAACCAAAACCCCAAACAAAAACAACAACAAAAGATCCCACACCCCACTGGAGACAGTCATAGCTTTCTTAATCCAAGTGTAAACATGCTATTTTCTGCCACATGTCATGAACTACGAACACAGCTGGGTAGCCAGCCTTGATTGAGCCAACATCAAGAATCAAACCCAGGTCATCTATCAGTAAACACATCAATTACTTAAAACAAGGTATTAAGACTACACAGTACAAAAGTATCAGTCTCTCCCACCACCTGTAGGACTCATTCATGTCATCGAGCTTCTGTAGCACAACTGTATTTATATAACTACAGCTTTCCACTGTGTAACAGCAATACAACAGCAGCTTTGTAGAGTGATTTTAACTAAAATCATGGCTAACTAAAGCAAAGTATTCTTATATTTCTGTTTCTTATTCCACAAACATACAAGTCATACTCTAATGAAGCCATAGCAAAGTAAGTAGTAAAAGAGTACTCACTCTTAGTCCTGGAAATCCAGGAGGACCAACACCACCAACAATTCCCTTCAAAGAAAATGAGCTCTAGATTATCTGAATTTTACCATTTAAAAAAGTTCCCCATGTTAAGATAAAATGATCTACAAAGCATGTCAGATGGGGTTTATATAGAGTTCCTGAAGAATGACAGTTTATCCCTTTTACAGAGGAATATGCTTATTAAAATCCCTGTTTATGGAATCAGATTTCAATATCTGCATCACTCCTGCAGTCGCCAAGTCCCTTTGCCCTGCATGAAAGGGGTATCATACCTCTCCAGATCAGCATTCTTTGCTCAGGCTGTCCCAATACCTGGTATTTGGTACTCAATGGATATCACACATAGGATTTGCTGCAGCCCATCAGCACAACAGTGATGGGTAATTTTTATGCAAACAAATCTGAGCCCATTCTGAAGCTGGCCAAAAGGGCACTGCTGCTGGGTAAGGCACAGAGGATGACTTAATATTCTCTTTACTCCTTCGGTGTCTATGCACCTTCTTCAACTTGCTCCAAACTAACCAAAGGGGAAAATGAATTCTCTAGCAACATCCTCCAAGACAGACTGACATCCTCAGAGAACTGAGAGGTTGTGAAAATGAAGGATGGCCTTACTCTATTAAGCAGAAGAAATTAGGCATGAAGACAAATGCCTTTTGCATCAAGCCACAAAATGGGAAGAAATGTCTTTCCTTCAAGTTCCTGTCACCACAGGCCTCCCAGGCAGCCCATGTTCTCCACTGCTCGCTCATGAAAAGGCTCTGCAAATATCCCATTAACATTGCAACCCCCTGCAGCTGCAGCTCTGGCCCCTTGCCTGAACAAGCCCTGCACGGTGAATTTTGGGGGAGGAGGGGAGAGAGGCTGCTGCCTGTCTGAGAAGACAAGTAAGATCAGCAGCTGTCTTGGCAGATTAGAAGGAACTTGTTTGCAAATGCTTGCACTAGAACAGGCTTCTTTGTAAGGTACAAGTCTGTAATTTCAGATCCAGGTTTTCTGAGGTTGTTTCTATTAAAGTACTGTTCAGCAGATATGGTGGAAAGACAATATCTGCTTTATCAGTAATGGAGGGAGACTTGAGAGTACAAGGCAGGGAAGGAAGAACTCCTTTTTATATCATTTGCAAAGCAGCTGGTGAAACACACAAGCCCTCAGAGGGCTTTCAAGATGAAAAGCACCATACTGACATCACCTGACATTCCCCCTACAAGAACTTTGCCTCAGGGACCAGAAATACAAAACAATTTTCTTAATATGTTCCAAAATGCTGATAGCAAACATTGATAGCCCAGCAGCAAAATTAATGTAAGCTTCTTTAAAATAAGCTTTTAAGATGGGTGTCAGGCAAGGGCACACCTTCAAAAAGGAGACCATCTCTGTCCCATTGCTTTCTCTGGTCTATATCAGAACAACCTCTAGATACTGATAGCAGTGTCTGAAGGAGCACCCAACAATAAAAGTAGATTCAAGTCAGCAGCTTTTTTGCCCAGCACTTATTGCTGTTCCCTTGTCTGGCCCAGAGCCTTTTCAGTAGTTTCTCATATCAAAGGAAACCTGAGTTTGTAGTCTGCAGCCAGAGTTTCCCTACAAATACAGCAAGACAGCAGAGCTCCTTTGAGGGCAGCTAGTAAAGTGATGTGACTGTGCCACATACCATACCATGAAAGAACTTTAGTCTGCACACACACTGCCAAGGACAAAGCTGTTATCATACTAATTATAATGCACTAAATGACATACTAGCATAATCATATTCAGTTACAGTTCAAAAGATTAAATCAACTATCAAGAGCATAAGCATGTGAAAGCTAGGGTTTTAGCACGTATACATAATCCTGTTTTGCTAAGGTGATCTTAGAATAACGGTTTAAATAAATAATGTAAAGTCATATCCAATGCAAGAATTTTTTAAGACAAAACATTCAACAGTAATGCAGTGAAGAGAGCAAGATATCTGATTCTCAAGCTAGTCAGCACATGCAGCAGTGGAAAGTGTGCTCTCAGCAGCTTCCTGGTTCTTTTCTCTCTCTTTTTTACACTACTGCTTATTACAGTACTATCCTAGCAATTTTCATGGAAAAGTAACAGTTCAAAATTTTCACATAGACTTCAGGACATTGCTTTTGAGGGAAAAGTCTCCTTTCCATTTGGGAAGAGAGTTGAGTGCTACTAATTTTACCATGCTAATCAATACACGATGTGATACTTACAGGATTCCCATCTGGACCAGGAGGGCCTCTATTTCCAAAGTCACCTGGAAAACCCTAAAGCAGAATAGAGAATGTTTTTTCTTTATTATCCAAGACATATAAGGTGGTCTGAACACTGAATTCCAACAGGTATTAGAAATTATGACATTGGCAAGTGGACTCGGGGAGAGAAAGGGGAATTGGAGAAATGAAGTTGCAGCTGCACAGTTCAAATGAGTAGAATAGTGGTAGTTGTTTGTCTCCTAAAATAATAACCAAAAAATATGTATCTATACACAATGTATGCACAGAGCAAAATAAGATGACTGCATGCTGTAAGAGCAATATTAAACAAGTAATACTTGAATTGTTTGCTTGGAGTCTATTGTTGAATGTCTTCTTACCCCTCCCTGTGCATCAGAAATAGCACTTTGAGGCACTCGTCTTTCACCTCTGTAAGACTGTGTTCAAACTTGCTGCAGGTCAAAGGTACAATTAATTTGGCCTTTTTAATCTACCTTGCTTGGAGGACATCCGCACAGCTGTTCAGCTCAGGACTTAATATTGCAGTGTCCTTCCTTAATGGAACAGGGAATATCCATCATCATACAATATTATATGAATCACAGTCAAGAAGACAATATAAAATTGCAGCACAAAGGTGGAAAAATCATATCAGAAACCAAAGTAGTTTAAGATGGTGGAGTCTCCTTTTCTGGAGACGTTCCAAGCTGACCTGGACACCATCCTGTGCAACCTGCTCTGGGTGACCCTGCTCTGACAGGGGGGTTGGACTAGCTGATCTCCAGAGGTCCCTTCCAACCCCTAACATTCTGTGATTCTGTAAGGAAGTGAATGAAAGTACTGCTCAAGCCATATTTGACTTTAGTAATAACTTAAATCAAAATTCTATAAGAGTTATCACAACTTTTTATGTGCGTGTATATATGCATCCACACTGGTAAAGCAAGATGTCGAAACAACTTTACAGGCTTTTAACTCCCACCATCGTGCATGATACTGTGAATTAATTGAACACATGTTTAACACTCACTCCCTGTACCATCTTTTGGGTTGATTTTAGCTAGAGTATTTTTATGCATTCTCTTGCAAATTCAGGAAAGCAAAAGGTAGGGATTCCTCTCACAACAATGAAAATTTTCTTCAGATTATGATCATGAAACTCACAAATAAGAACCTATAGCCATAATTGTAAGATTTGACAGTACAGATCTTTGTATCGTTACTGTCTTATCTAAATAAGGAGAGGTACATAGGTTGATGGTTAATAAAGCAGATTTCACTGATTCTCCATCTGTAGGTCATTGGGCAAATTCTTGCACAACTCTGGAAATGTACTGTAAAATTTCACACATGCAAAATGGGTATTTGACTGTGTTTATGTTGTTAAAAGCTATCAGCTGACAGCATCTAGAGAAAGATTAATCTACTACACTTTCCTTAATAAAAATATTTTGGTTGTACTGCCTACCATTGATAGATGTTGGAAGGGGCAGAGTTGTCAAGAAACCCATACACATAACTGAGGCTTCAGAAGGGAAATGGATGATGCAATGGGACAGTTTTAAGGGACCCAAGATCATAGAGGCAGGTCACAGATGATAGTTCATACACAGCAGGAACCCAGCATAGCGTTGAGTTACAAATGGGACAGATTATCCACAGTCATCAGAACCCCATTCTCAACAGCGTGTGTCTTCTAACAGATGCTGATAGAACTGTCTTAGTAAGTAGAAAAATGAAAGGAAAATGCAACATGTAACAGTTGTAAAAGTCTAAAATTTGAAGTAATTATCCTACTGTGCAACAAATCTTTTATTACATTGATATGATAATTTAACATTATTATAAAGCATATAAATGTCAACTATTCATAATTTTAATACAAAAGAGAACCAAAACTGTCTTACAGTTACAGTGAACTTGATTAATAAATTCTTAGTACAACTTACAAGGTTTGTTCTGTCACCATATTGACCACTGGTGGTAACTAATCCCATATGAAAGAAAACTACGTAAAAACATTCCCCCAAATGTGGCCAAACAATGTACGTAAAAGTACTATACCTCACATGAACAGGACAGATAAGGCATTAAAAACACTGCAGAACTAGCCAATGTTTGTACTATAAGCATACAATGGAAAGAAATCAAATACATATGCTTTTACTATAAAAATATTTAAAGAAATATTTTCTTTAAAGCATACTGTATGCAAAACTAACCTGAAATTCAGAAAGAACCCCTCACTCTACAGTTTTCCCAATAAAGATTTTGGCAATTGAACATTTTGTTCTATTTCCAATATGCCAGAGATGTTACAAATATGAATAAATTCAATACACTTGCTAAGTAGTGACATTTTGAAATGTAAGTGCACAGTCCCTTGCATGATCCACTTTTTCACTTTAATATTACTTTCCAAAAAAGAGATCATATTTGGGATATATTTTCTTTCAGAAGGATATCTGCCAGTCAGACAGTGTTTTTCGCCCCCAAGTATTGACAGAACTTTTGTCCAAAAAGATAAGTTGCAACTTCAAACAACACAAGGTGAGGAGCCTGACTTCAGGCAATATGCAATTCCCATGTCAAATCTCCTTTAGTGACAGTGCTCTGCCCCAAAGCACCAGCATTGTTAACTCTGGGACACTGTGTCAAAAGATGTTGTCACAGCTGTCATTGTCTAGGGTTAAAATAACACACATTCACAGCTTGTGACCCAGTAAAGCACTTCAAGCAAGGTTCCCATGTGGTTGCTCTCCTGGTTTGGTCCCTATATTAATGGCCTTTAGTCAAGTACTTCATATATCATAGAAAGGATTTTGAATGAACCTTGGGGTTGAGGAAACGACACTACAGAGAAATCAGTACTACATGAAGGCGAATGATGTATATTGTGCAGAAGTGGTTTTCCTGCTCTGGCACCTATATGAAACCTCTCTGAATTGTTTTCTATAAATAGAAGTCCTTATCAGAGCATAGCCTGGCACTGATAGAAGTTGTGCTCTTACTGTAAATGAAAAGCAACTGCTTACCACAGCATACACAGCACTGTTGTGTACTGAAAGAAACTACTACAGCAGCAAGCAGAAGCCTCAGTGAAACATGACACTGAGAATGAGATTATAACACAAAACATGTTTTCAGAGTACCCTGCTGCCAACTTCTCTTCCTTTTCTACACTGAGCACAAGCCTTTGCTTTCTGTCCAGGTTCTTCTTAAATGCTGCACCTAACTCACCAGCGCAACATGCTGCCAACTATTGCAGGATATTGGTGGCACAGTCCACTTCTTGTCCAACAGTCAGATGCACAAAGTAGCATTTGATTCAAATTATTAGCAAAGTACAATATGGTAAACAAGCACAGGAGCACACGGTCCCACTAGTTGAATAATTAAAAACCAGATTCTTTGATTTTATACCTTCACAATTTGATAGCAGCTTCAGAAAAAGCAGTTTATCAACTTAATGACACTTCTCTGCTTATCTTTCTTTACATCAGAAATCTCTATTAAAGGCCAGTGCCTTTTTTGGCTGGTGTTAGATCACACTGAAAACAAAACATAATTAAACCGAATCCTCCACAACTTTTGTATCATACAACAAGGGCCAAACAACGGTAATCACTACTACTACTGAACAAGCTTGTTATACACACTAGATGAAAGTTATCGCAACTGCTGAGAGCAACTGAGTACCCAATTGGAGAATGGTATTGCAGTTTCCAATCTCAAACCACAAGAAAACGAGAATTGGAAACTCCTGGATAGCTTTAAAGGTCTAAAATAAAAAGGCTGCAACAGAACAAAACCCACAAAACTCTTGGCATTGAAGATATACCACAGGAAATACGTAAACCTTGATAATGTATACTTGGCATATTTGTGTTTATTCTCAGCTGTAGAAATATATGTTACGTAGAGGACAGCTTCAATTTAGCATAATCCAGAAATATTAGACATTAGAAGAAGCTTGTTTGCATTCAAGCCAACACTAAAATCAGATTTATAAGACTTGCATCTTATCAGTACTTTGTGCTAACACTGATTTTACAGAATGTATTTGTGTTTCTGTCATCTTTTAACTCTCAGATAGATGATATCAGTAACCAACTACAAGGCTCATCATGTTAAGTTTACTTCATTTCAAAACATCTAGTAGTTACAGTCTATACATAATCTGCAGTACTACAAAGAACGAACTGGAAACAATAGAAAGTCATCCATGTCAAAAATAAAACTACCATGTCCCCCTCTACTCCACTCTTGTGAGACCCCACCTGGAGTACTGTGTCCAGTTTTGGAGCCCCTATTACAAGGGGGATATGAAAGTGCTGGAATGTGTACAGAGAAGGGCCACAAAAATGATCAAAGGACTGAAGCACCTCTCCTATGAAGACGGCTGAGAGAGTTGGGGTTGTTCAGTCTGGAGAAGAGAAGGCTCCGAGGAGACCTTATTGTAGCCTTCCAGTACCTGAAGGTGGCCTACAAGAAAGCTGGTGAGGGACATTTTAGGATATCAGGCAGTGATAGGACTAGGGGGAATGGATACAAACTAGAGGAGGGTAGATTTAGATTGGACATTGGGAGAAAGTTCTTCACCATGAGGGTGGTTAGACAGTGGAACAGGTTGCCCAGAGAGGTTGTGGAAGCATCCCCCACCCCTGGAAGTTTTTAATGCCAGGCTTGATGGGGCTCTGGGCAACCTAATATAGTGCGAGATGTTCCTGCCTGGGCAGGGGGTTGGAACTAGAGATTATCTTTAAGGTCCCTTCCAACTCTGACAATTCATGATTCTATGTTTCAGCTGATTAAAGTTACAGAGTGAATTACAGGTGCATTTACATTGGCAGCAGAAATAGTAACAAGCGTTAGAAGCTTTACCTCTCTCCCTTTAGGACCTCTTCTTCCACGGACACCTGGGATACCCTGAGAAAGAAATAACTCATCGTAAGTAGGTTTTCTTTTCTTGAATATCTTAAATTCAAGTAATTAAAACTTGAACTTGATTGGAAAACACAGTGTAAGGAGAAGCACCATTTAAAAAAAAATCTGAACAAAGAATCGTAGTGTCCTATAACAGGAGGGCAGAAACTTAAATGTTGCTTTACTGTGGCCACATCAGAACAATGACAAAGAAAGGCCATATCCTACTTTCACCAAAGTACATGGCTAAACAACCTTTGTGCTCAAGAGAAGCAAGAAAAAGCTCAGGGACAAAGTGAAAGAGATTAAGATCTCCATGACTGGTTTTATTTCAAACCCCATCTGACAACTGACAAATACTAACTATTGCCTGAACAAAATTGTTTCAATGAAAAATACTCATTATGGACCTTGGTGGAAAGAAAAAAATATCCCTAATCCTTGCAGTTCTAGACTAAATTCAAATAATAATTTCAGCTGCTCCCCATTTAACTTTAGCACCACTGCATTTCATGATTAGACTAATTAGATATGACCTATTTAGTTTCCTCCTCATCAGTTTTCTTTTAGACTCAAATGAATGGTTACACCTTGTACATTTTTTCCCCATTCTAACATACATTACATTACCACCCAAACATGAATATTTCTTTACTGTTCCATTAAACCTACCCTTTCTCCTTCAGGTCCGGGTTGTCCTGCCACACCTGGTGGTCCAATGAAACCCTAAAAACAACACTTCTTGATCATAAGGCTGCTTTCTACCAACATTGCTTGTCCCTTAATATTGGCCAGCTATAGGTTCAAGTTCCAGAGATTAAATTCAGGCTCATTTGAAATTACCAGTAAGCTCAATCAACTTAAATATGATTAGGATTTACTTTCCAATCAACAGCAAAACCGATTTTCCTATTATAAGGGTACATAATCAATTAAAGAATTACTAAGAAGTACTAAATGTTCCAATAAGACAAAGTTGCACCAGAGATCTTATTTATTAGGATAAATGAAATATGAAAAAACTGAAGTTAACCTCAGTCACGAAACACATCAGAAAAGGTGTTCTTGTTTTTAATACACTGTGATCAGTGCTACATGCAAGAGTCCTAGAAAGTTCACCTTGTCATAAGCAGAATGTTTTCTTTAAAGTTTAGTCAATGCATTTCTCTCCCACCTTCCTCCCAGAAAGTCAGAAATAGATCCTCTCATAGAATAAGTCATAGAATAAGTTGCATGGACACAGAAACATGCTGTTGATGCAGCAGAAATGATAATACAATTTACAAAAATAGTAGTAAGAGATGGTTTTGGCTCTATCAGATTCAAACTGAGATTGGAACAAAAACATTACTAGTTACTAAAAAAGGATCCCTTGCTTTCATCTCTCTCTCTCTCCAGTCCTCTGTAATGATTTGGGGTTTTGGGTCAGGTTTTTTTTGTTTGCGGGTTTTTTTTTTTCTTAATTATGAAAGATAGTGCCCATCTTGTCATGCAAGGAAAACAAAGGCACTTTTTTCCAGAGTTTCTTAAGAAACAGCAGAGAAGCACAGTATAGTTTGACTGCAGGAACGTTCTAAACTTAAAGCTCTAAAGATAGTTCGGATCGAGTTGCTATACACCTCCATGGCACAGAACTATGTCTCAACAGGGCTGTGTCACTGTTTTTATTGGAAGTTGTTTGTAAAATTCATATAGATGACTTAGCCTTATGACCTGACAGGTGCTTTTCCCTAAAATTGCTTATACATTAGCCATTTTTAGCTTTGCATGAACAGAGGAGTAGTAACTTTTCAGGAAGTGACAGGGATCACAATGTTCTCCTATCAACCAACCAGACAAGACAAATTGCATTGAGAACCTGACCAAAAATAAAGTGAAGAGATGTAAAAGATACAGTCCCTGATGGTGCAGTATCTGTTGGCCCTTGATCCTAATGGACTAATTTTTCCCACTACCGTAATAAAAACAGACATCAAAAAAACCCACCCCAAAACTGATGTATGTTTAAAAAGCTACTGCAGGTAAAGACTTTTAAGTAACTACATTAAAACCAAACAAAAATAACTACAAAAAAACCCCAACCAAAAACAGGACAAAGGCAGGTCTAGCAACACAGTAAGATTATTTTATGTGCAACTAGGAACATGAAATTTCTGGAAACCCATATCTCAGCCTGATGGTGAGAGTCAGTCTGAAAAAATATGCACAAGCATGCATAGCCATGCACATGTGCTTATTAAAAATCAACCAACCAAAACCACCAACAAAATAAAACACAAAACAAAACAACAAAAATCTCCAGGAAAAGCAAAGATTTGTACCGCCAAGAGTAATCAAAATCTAACCTTGAATCAGCAGACCATTAAGACTCTTCAGTCCCTAGAATATCTGTGACTACAATTGAATCACTCTAAAAATCTTAAGATCACTTTTATGGCTTTTATGTGACAAGCTAGTTTCCCTTTATCAATTTCTGCAGCTGTCACAGATTGCAAACACCAGATATATGCATCCTTTCTTGACAGCTTCCATTATGGAAATAAGGCTTCAGGCAGGAAACATCCTCTCCTCTTCACTCCCAGTTCTCATACACCCACTTTCAATACCGCTTTCCTCCTCTTGTCTGCATGCAATCCAAGTGAGAGGAAGGGCAACAATGGTAGACTTCTCTATGCTGCTTACCATGGAGAAAAAAAATCCTTTTGAAAGAAACACTTTTTTCATTTGTAGGTTCTGTGAAGACAGAGTGGTTCAGTGGGCATACAGCTGGCAGAGCTGAATGAAATTCTTCATCCCCTTTCTTATAGACTGTATAGGTAAAAGAAACATGCATGCCAAAATGCTCAAAATGCTTACTTACTCTTACACCTTTAGGACCTGGGTTACCTTCGGGTCCAGCTAAACCCTATTACAAAAAGATATGAACGTACTTCAATTTAAAGAACCAGATATGCTCTATTTAAAAGAACTGTAACAGCATTTGTCAACTGTACACTGTCAATACATTCCTAAAACGATTATCATTAAAGAGACTGTCATCAAGAAGTCCCCTGGGACCATGTTCAGAAAGGTCTCCCATTATATTCATGGTTGAAACTTCCTCTACATAAAAATTGTTTCTTCTAGGGGTAAATTTTTTTCCAGATCCAGTGATCTAGCATTCCAGTGACACAATTTCATGGGATTTTTCATAAGCTTTTACATTTGTACACATTTCCAATCATTTTCAAGATAAAACCAGAATAGCATATGTTGTCCAAATCCTCTAAACGTTTTATGTGATTCAACACAAATATGTTATCATCCATTAATATATAAAATACTGTCATAGAATTAAAAAAATATACAGTCATCACAAAGCTAACTCAATAAAACACTGAAGTATTGGTCAAATTCACTCTTTAAGGAGACAAACCCACAAAGACAGTTGTTGAATTTGGTTCATATACCTTTATATGGGAAAAGTAATGAATACTTCTATTTTATGTCTTATTTCTATTACTGGACTGAGGTATCTGTTAGTTTATATGTAAAATTAGAAATTAAAATACATTTATGTAAGTACTTGTGTTTATAGAAAGATGTTTTCTGGCTTTATTGGTTCTCCTCAAATATCTGAATGAAAAATAAATCAAACAAAAAACAAACCATATAAAACTTCTGTTTCCTTAAAGGGCTGAAGAAGTAAGTTTCAGCAGCGAAAGTGTAAATACATTCACAAAAAACAGGACGAACTATGCTACAACAGGCCATTTCCTGTTGCCTCTGGTCTTGAAAAACAAAGAAGATAAAACATATAGAACCCCAAGAGGTTCATGAAAGAGGCTGAAGTGTTTAGACATTCAGTACTTTGGTAATGTCATTTATGTATTCCAGAAAGGAACAGCATCACTGCATCTAACCCATCCAAGTTAAAAAGCATAAGATTCCGTATCACCTAAAGGGCACTACCTGTGAAAGAGTTTGTTTCAAGCATAAATGACAGGATGTAAACAAATACATTTATACTATTGGTAGTTACAAAAGAGTTAGATATGGTACTTTTGAAAAGAACAAACAAGAAAACTCCCCAAACCACAAAGACATTGGTATAGTTACTGCACCTGCCTGCCAGGGTAACCAACTGTCCCAATATTGCCAACCATTCCTGGAATTCCCTAAGCAGAAAAAGAGTTGGGAAAAAAGGAGGGGAGGGGAAGGGGGAAGAAACAAACAGGTTTAATATCATGGTTTAGAGTTTGTTTGTTTTATAATTTCTCTTTTAACAGTTAGTCACAGGACATAGCTTAAGCTCATGGAAAAAATGCTTTTTGAGCAAGTTACACAGCAACACCCTAACATTTATTCATTATACATGAGTCACTCCACCAATTTTAGTTACATATCTTTTAAAAAATATTACAAGAAGAATAATCTAAAATTTTGTGAAATACAAAAAAATGCATCTCTTATTTCCATATTTCCAAAAAAATCACAGGTGGTATTTATAAAAAGGTAATTGAGAAGGTCTGTAGGAGACAAGTCCTTACAATGAACTAACAGCACTGGTCTCAGCTGTATTTGAACAAATCTGTATAACGTTTCATTAAAGAAGAATCCCTGTGTCTTTACAAAGTCTTTGGTTGGTTGGTTTTGTTTCTTACAGAATCAGATCTATACAGCACTGAATTAGTCCTGAAAGCTTAGAAATTCTCTCCACCTTCTTCCTAAACAAATCCAAAATTCATTTTTCTTGTTGTTTTATTACTTAACATCTGCGTTTCTGACTGTTAATTGTCAGAAAAATGTGCTTTTCTGACATGGTGCCAAATGCCATGGGCCCATCACTGAGACACAGGGAGCTCCACCTACCTCTGTTCAGTCATTTATTTTAAAAAAGCCAAGTCTATAAATTGCACTCTCTCCAGGATGACTCTTCCAACATCATATATCAGTTTCACCATAGCAATGGACCGAGACTTCCTCCCTGAGCTGTTCACAGGTGATATATGGTCTTAGGAAGCAGAACTCAGCAGTGCAGGTGCAAAAAGCAGTTGCAGTACTTTTTGTTTAAATGAGCTGCCATTGAGATGATTCTGCCACCTGATTTCAACCATTAGTGATTAATCTTCTGGTAGATGTTCTGTCATGGAACTAGGACCCATCGCCTCCTATTTTGGCTTGGCCGTACCTCAAAATGTGAGTGTATGAAAAACTAAAAAAGCAGTAGAATCACTGCATTTACAATTTATCTTAAAAACTTCTCCTTTGTTACCAGCTGTTCAAGGAGCTCCACAATTCACAAATTCAAAGGAACGTCTGTCTTCACTGTACAAGATTCTAAAAGCTACGAACAGGTAGGAGCTACACATGACAAGTAACCAGTCTAACTCATTACCTTCACCAGTCAGGCCTGAGAATACCAGCAGTAAGAACTACATGCAAAATAAAACTCTTTGATCTAAAGTGTTCTTTTCAAAGTTGTATGAGACAATTTTCTGAGTGATAACAATGAAGAAAAATACTTTGGCATCATAAGGACACTGAGATATCAAACTGCTGCACATCCCAAGTTTTCACATTCTTGAACGTGAACTGTCTTCAAAAGAACTTAGGTACTTGATTACATGACTATTGAGCAGAATTGTTTTTCAAGCACGTTTCACCTTTCCCCCTCCACAGTAACTGATTCTTTTCACCTGCAACTTCTTCAAAGATTGAGACACTCTTCTCCTGATATTAAAAATGACTCTTCTAGAATTTTCCACTGGCTCTTTACCTCAGTGCTAAATTGAAGTCATCACAGAAAAATGCCTCTGGGCTTATAATAAAAAATCACCACTCATTCAGTTTAGATTCATGTATCAAACTCATTAGTCATGGGTGATGTTTATGAGTTTTCAGCTGACTGTTTATCATCTGTTATCATTGCTATTTCCCTTTAAGTATCATCCAAAAGGAGACCCATGCTTCCATCTACTCTGCCATTAGGAGCCCCATTAATGCTGACAAGATGCATCAGCAATTGAATATCTTTGATATTTATATTCAGACTGCTTCTTGAACTTACATGGAAGTTAGAAAAAAACCCAACAAAAAACATCAACTAATGTTTTAATTTTCTGCATGCTAGGAGATTTAAAATGCATTAAATCAGTAGAAGTTTTGAGAGAATCCGAACTGTGACTACAACAAGAATTTTCCACTGACCTCTGCTAAGCCAGTGTGACAGCTGAAGAAAAACACAATGGTCTTTTCCACTTAATTTACACCAATTTTTACTATGCTATCTATAAATAATCCAATCTCTTGGTCAAGAACTATTAAGTAATTCCTTAAGCAGTCAGTAATTTCCACTAATTGCTTATATTGAACACTTATATTAGACTATGTATTCTTCTATCCTCAGTTTTTCATTTGTAGGGTATGGGGTACTGTGGTTTCATCACTTACCTGCTCACCTCGTGGCCCTTGCAGTCCTGGATAACCCTTAAGACCCTGCACGTAGAGAAAAGATATGTGATAAATACACCTGAACACACACAAAAAGAATGGACCTTTTTTCCCTATTCCAGTCTTTCTTTATCAAGACAACTGTTCATTAGTGTGGTTTACATGGGGCAGCCCATATGAAAGCAGAGTCAAGGAAAAAGAGTAAGAAATCTTCACAGCAATTTGGACAATTTTTATACATTAGCATGTTCAAAGACAGTGCCAGACTTGTACTCTTCTAAACAAATGAGTACATGGGATGCTGTTGCCAGTTATTGCTGAAGCTGAAGAACTGGATTCAGTAAAGTGCATTTGCCAATTCCAAATCCTTGTCATGATGCCCTTTCTGAGCAAGGCAGTTCAGAGAAGAAGTAGAGGGTCATCTCAGACTATTCTAGATCACTCTCAAGACAGACAGACTTTCCAGGACACATGTTGGGTTTTGGGTTTTTTTTAATTAACATGGAAAAAATTCCACTGCTTATATTGTGGAATTTATACTGGTAGGGAAAATAGCCTGCTCCTCATCACAGAAATCTCCCCTATGGTGCTACAATCATGAAGATATCAAACTTTACTCTATGCATTGACCTTTTGATGCATATTTTAGCTCTTAAAGAAAAAAAACCAGAGCTGGAACCTGCCATCTGCATCAGTGTACTTGAAAGGACGACCTTCTTGGATGTCTTTACACTATACTAACCATACCCAGACAAGCTGGCCTAAAAGGGAGGCTTTAACAGTTGCATGATTGATGCAGAAGCCAAGTGTCTGGTCTCCACATCCTTTGCAAGAGGTACTGGAAATTCACAAGCTCCAAATGCTGCAGCTTGAAAGCGAAAGACCAAAACAATCTTATTCTGGATAGAAATCTATCGTAAAATTGGCCTCAAAGACATTAACTGAGCAGCAGTAGTGTCTTGGCTCCTATCAAACATCTGGCTGCCTTGTGGCATGATGATACTCATTACTCAGTAGAGACTTAAGACCCACTGTAATAAGAAGGAATCTGCAACTGATTTCAGAAGATCAGGTATGTTGAAGTTTTGGATAAGCTTCTGTAAGACCACAAGACTAACTCTGCATGAAATTAATTTTATCATATACAAAATTAAAATATTTTGCTTGATGGTAATTTTAGATAATAAATAATTGTGTCTGTAAGGTTTCAAAATTTGCAATCTGGTTATTATAGGAATCTACTGAAATGTAGGACTTTTTTTATGGTCCTTTTTACCTGGATGAGAAATACTGGAAATGTTATTTATTCAATACTGTAGCGATTCCACAGTAGTACTGGGGTATGAAATAAAAATGGAAGTACTTTATTTTTCTGCAGTGTTTTCTTGTAGCTGGTTTACTTCACAGCTTTCTGCTCACATTCCTTTGAAAACATTTTCTGAAATCACAATAAGCTAACAGCATGTTTATCTATTAACATATACTGGAAAGCAGTAACTAAATATCAATTATTTAAAACAATAAATTGTGGGTTTGTCATTAAAAATAAGTATAAAATACTTTTAAATGTTTACAGGTGTAGTGTTGTTCAAAAGCTGGTATTCTTACAATCTTGGTCAGGCAGAAGTTATCTTGAAATGGTTCTAATTAGTGTCTTTGTGCAACATGGAAACAGTAAGATTTCCAGTGAGCAAGATTTTCCAGAGTCCCTAACCCTCAGCTTAGGAGTGAGTTTTTGTGATGTGTGATGGCTGCTTCCCATCTAAAAAGTCTTAAAATTAAAACTACTCCGTTTTTGGAGCAAAACTGTAAACCTGATGAAATAAGAAAGCACAATACTTGGGGAATCCCAAGATGGCCCAAGACCAGTGATGACAAAAGCTATCAGTGTCCATGTTGTAGGTTAACTCTCTGCAGGGGGGAACATGAAGTTTTGTCACAGCTATGTAGTATCTCAGTTCATGTAACTATGGACCACATGTTAGGCAAAACAGATTTCCACACTCGTCTTGGGAGATAATTCAGTGATAGATTACTTTTCTGTACACATTTTTACTATGTGTTGGTCAATTCTAGAAGTGAATTATTAGACTTTTTAAGAAATAAAAATTATCATACACTTTAGGATCAGGACATTCAATGAAGCCATCTTAAAACATAACATTGAATATAAATTTTGTTGCAACACCATTTTTCTTTATTTTCAAGAGCAGGTAACTATTTAATTAATATTCCTTCTATGTCAGAAACTAAGGCAAAAATACAAGGGCCTACCTTTCTAACAATTCATTGCACCCTTTTGTTGGGTACTTTACAGCTGCCTTCAGTGTTACATACTACTACAAAATTCTGCTCTGATACCTACTCTGCATGATTTTCTATTACAGTTGCAATATCAAACTATCTTCTTCAAATACAGTGTTTAATAGTACTTTTCCCTCAGCTTTATTGCTGGTTTTGGCACCTCACCAGTTTGTCACCATCTGACTAATCAGAGTAGCCTACTGTCAGGTGACATCTCCTTCCACATAAACTTTATTCACTCCCTCAGTCATCTGTACTCTTTTTCTTAAGCTTGTCTCATTTTCTCTGTTGCCATCTTTCATGTTCCCTTCCCAAAACTACCTGTCTGCTTTATGCTTTCCTATACATATAGGACTGCCATTATTCAGATATATTTATTAAATGCAGTGTGTAGCACATGACATTTCTCAAATTAATACTGCAATATGTAGCATACAAAATAGGAACTTACTTATTGAGTTCCATTTTAGCAATTTTGGCATGTTTGGAAAAAGTAAATAATTTAGTTCAAAAATTCTGAGCACGTGTTCCCATGGAGCTTTTTTCTGTACTACAAAATACACAATACAGAAAAAGAAATTAAAATATTACTGAAAATTTAATTAAATTGATTTAAAAATGGCTGTACCTCACAGGCAAGCCTATCTTCACAGTACCTAATCTATTTGAGCAGGAGCACACCATGACTTTTGAAGAATACCAGCCTAAGCAGCTGTGATTTACATTCTGTTGTGATGATTTCACTCAGTTCAGTTGCAAGGGAATGTTCTGAACTGTTGGCCTTGGAGCCTGACAGAGTAGACAGTCACAGTACCAACAGCAGACCTAAAGCCCTTCTATCATCTCTTGACCATCAAGACATCTAAGGGATGAACGCTGATTTAAGACAGGGAGATTTACATGAAAATGAAAACAGAATCTTACCTTCTGGCCTTTGATCCCAGGTGGGCCTGGAAAACCTATAGAGCCTGGATCACCCTGTACATGAAAAAATCCGGAATCATGTTTCACTGGAACATGAAACAGGACTTTATATCTTCTCCGCATTCTTGAACATTTAGTATGAAGAAGTAGCTAATGTTGTTTTATCAGGCATAGAGTTTGTGGTTATTTTTTATTAGAGAAGGAAAATTGAAAAGGCAACATTTTCACAGTTGGAACAATTTGGTGCAATGTGCAATGTGCATGATACAACATGGCCAAATCACGGCTGGAAGAGACTTAGTCCACAATCTTGCAATATTTACTTTTAGCCAACATAAACACGAGGAAAGCAGCTATGAAATTCTTGAGGTAACCCTTCCCTCAGAACTGAGTAGTTTCACCTCAAATTAATACATACATATTTAACTATTACCATTTATTGTTTGCGCTACTGTTACACCGACAATTTTCAACCAGGAATCAGGACACCATTATGGTATGTGCTGCATAAAACATGGCATAACTCTCTAATCTGTGTAAAAGACAACATGAAAGATGCATCTAGACAAAGGTGTTACGGTGCCATAAGGCTATTCTCATTTATAGATTCAGAGATGCAGAGAATGCTTTTGGGTGTAAGGGACCTTTAAAGCTTATCTAGTGCATCACCCCTGCAGTAACCAAGGACATCTTCAACTAAATTAGGATGCTCAGAGCCCTGTACAACCTGACCTTGAATGTTACCAGGGATGGGGCTTTTACCACCTCTCCGAGCAACCTGCTCCAATGTTTCAACATCCTCATTGTAAAAAAATTCTTCCTTATGTCTAGTCTAAATCTACCTTATTTTAGTTTAAAACAATTACCACTTGTCATGCTGCAACAGGTCCTGCTAAAAAGACTGTCTCCATCTTACTAATAGGCTCCCTTTAAGAACTGGAAGGCTGCAGTAGGGTCTCACTGGAGCCTTCTCTTCTCCAGGCTGAACACAACATCACAGATTGGTTAAGGCTGGAACAGACTGACAGAGGCCATCTAGTGCAACCTCCCTGCTCTAGGCAGGATCCCCTACAGCACATTACACAGAATAGTGTCCAGACAGTTTTTTAATATATCCAGGGAAGGAGACTCCAGAACCTCTCTGTGCAGCCTATTCCAGTACTCGGTTACCCTCCCAGTAAAAAAGTTCTTCCTCATGTTTCAGTGGAACTTCCTGTGTTCCAGTTTGTGCCCACTGCCTTGTGTCCTGTTGTGTAGCATCATTGAGAACAGCCTGGCTCCATCCTTTCAACACTCTTCCTTCATATATTTATAAGCATTGATAAGGTCCCCTCTCATTTAAGTTCTTTAAACTTTGCAACTACACAATGGCATATGTGAATGAGAATTAGAGTGTCTCTAAGGCTAGGGAGATGGAAGAAGATGCAATTTTTTTTGTTTGTTGCAGATGAGGGAGGAGGGATGGTCATTCCAGTCCTCTTTTCCTTGCTCAGGATTTTCAGGATTAGTGCCCAAATCAATTCAATGAGTCAAGAAACAGATCCTAAAAGTGACTTAGCATCAAAGTAAATTCAAGTCCATTACTTAAGGTGAGCAAATCTAACTTGAGTGACTATAATTAAGAAAATATTACCTTTTCTCCACGTTTTGCCTTTCCTGGAGAGAATCCTGGGTCTCCTTTAGGACCCTGTTGCAGTGAAATTAAGCTCATTATAAACTCTCTTCCCTGATGATATTAACAATATATGTGGAAACACTTATTTTCAACTATTATAGAAAGAGGAGAGGGAATGTTCCTATAAAATGCACTTGCTCTTACAACTTTTTCTTTCATAACTTTTTGGGTAAGAGCTATAGCAAATATAATAGTGTGAGTTCACATTGAAATGAGTTACATTTTCCATTTCATAACGTCACAAAAACTTCCAATAAGCAGATTTTACTGGTAAATCAGAGCAGGATTACAGCAGATATCCCAGCTGAAATGCTCTCCCCGTGTCTCCATCACTTCAGGATACCACCTACATACACCTCGAATACTGTGTTCAGTTGCAGACCTTTTATTACAAGAAAGACATTGAGTTGCTGGAGCACGTCCAAAAAAGGGCAACAAAGCTGGTGACAGGTCTAGAGAACAAGTCTTAGGAGGAGCAGCTGAGGGAACTGGGGTTGTTCCTAGGAGTAATTGGTTACAAGTTACTTCCTGGCAATGTATTCTATTATATAGCCATCATAAATATGGCAAAAAAATAATTATGAATCTCTAAGTTTCACTGTTCCTACATAACCAGATAAAAGTACACATACAGAGTAACTTGGGTTTAAAGTGTTTGACAACTGAAGGCTTTATTAATTTTTTTTTTTAATGTCCTCAAGCAGTTTTTAAGACCTGTCATGACAGGTCAGATTCCTGCCATTAGGTATCATACTAAAACATACCATGGTTACTGATTTTTTTCCCTAACATATCTATCAAATTGTTCAAACTGAATATGAGTTGAAGGCATTCTGCAACTGCAGTAATCTGTCAAATCTATTTAAAGTGCCTACGTTAAACAAGTTTGAAGAGTTTTATTTGTGCTTCCAGTCTAGTTTTTAGCCTTTGGTTTTAAATAACACATCCATAAATCTTCAGAAAATTAAATGAGCATATTAATCAAGTTATAATATCTGAAATATTAGACTATTTAAATAGCAAATGTTGGGTATTGACAAAAAAGAGGAATTTATAGATAAAGACAGACTATTTTTCTTCCTTTAAAAAA
This sequence comes from Galbula dea, assembly GCA_013399015.1. NCBI lineage: Eukaryota > Metazoa > Chordata > Aves > Piciformes > Galbulidae > Galbula > Galbula dea. Next base: position 1,234,706 of record VWZX01001164.1, on the reverse strand, counting down.
AAAATAGCCAAGGCAAAAAGTTACAGCAATTAAATGTTTATTCTCACCTAAATTCTAGTTTCTCAAAGAGGCTAAGAAAAATTCTTTTGGGAGGCATAGACTACTTGCATCATAACAGTTTCCAAGTCATTCTGCACATATGGTGTTTTTTCCCCTGAAAAAAAACCTGCTATGCTGTTTTGATTTGAAGTTTAAGTTGATTGATTACTTTTAATTAAAATGTTTACAGTAACAGTCTTCATCTGTAAACTAAGTAAAGCCAATGGTTTCTTTTATAAGAAAGAGTTCTAGGGCTTCTAAAAAGTCATTAAGAAGTTAATTAATTTACATGGCAACACAAAACAATTAACTCACCTTTGGACCTGGCAATCCTGGCAAACCTGGATTACCATGTGGTCCTGGAATACCCTAGGAAAAAAAATAAACAACAATAAACATTTAAAAAAAAGGAGTGGGATTATTCAGTACTCGACTGAGCAAGTGTGAACAGTTTGCAGAGAATCATTTTACTGCATCATTGTTGCTTTTAGAAGTACTGGTTGGGATTTTCAAAGGTTTCTCAAGAGACAAAACATGCACATCTTCCTTAAAAGTTGAGTACTTCCCTTTCTTTTATCAGTTTCTATTGTCTTCCTAGGTAATCCTTAACAGGTATTTGGCACATAGTCACTGCAATGTTGCTCTCCAGCTAGAAAACTTGGAGGCATGGGATAAAATCAGAAAAATCATGTTCTGAGATACTGAGCTACAAGACTGCAAAGAGAAGTGGATCATTTCTCATTGACTTAAAAGGCGTCTCAAAACAACATACTCCACCTTCTCTAAACAAATCACAGACAAAACCTCTTCACCAATATGATTCTTCCTCAGCCAGTGTAGAAACTTGGCTTGTTACTAAAAGAGTAGGGCCAATCCAGGAACAGAAGAGGCTATCAGGACTACCTATGCCTTCCAGGATAAGTGTCTGTTCCCACAATACACTCAGTAATCCTCACACCTTGACAAACTACATATTAGGGAAAATATTTGTTGCAACAGCTGTCAGCAGCTAGTCATCTTCCAAACAGTGTAGGAACAAACTGGTGAAAATGTACCCCTTGTAAATTAGTAGTGTCCTGGAAGATGTCATCCACCTCATCCTCCAACAAGCCAAAACGTTCTTCCAGGTCCTTAAAACTCCTCTAACCCAAACCAGGAACAGGCAACAATGCTTTTGTTGAATTCATTGATACCAAAATGCCATCCAAACAATTAATCCAAATACCAAAAATAACCTTTTTCAGCTTTATCATATAATCTGTGGTCTAACAACATATAAACTGTTTGTCTTTCCCTCATGAGACTAAATGTGCCAGTGATACCTTGCAGCAATGCTGAAAGCTGTATCTGTTAAATGCTCTCTCACTAATGACAATGTTTACATAACTCTACAGAAATGCCAATCCCACGTGTTGTTTGAGAGATTAATTTGCACACTGAGAACTTTGGAGGCATTCTCAGGGATTTAGGAAAAAGGAAATAAATTGAAAGTGCCAGGTAGCTGCAGCATTGAAGTGGCTCCTAGGTTTTGCCATCTGCAATGTTATCTTGAGGCACAGTGTTGTAACAGAGGTGCAAAAGTATCCTCATGAAATGGAAGGCATCAGGGGAATTTCATTTCACCAGTTTCTAATTCTGAAATTGTTGAGATTTCATTAGTGACAAACTCAAAACAAGCCAAGACACTTGGAAAACCTTAACTGTCAGATGTGGACTTTTCTACCATAGAATTACAGAGATCAAAATCAGTTTTTAATGGAAATTTCTAACCATTAATCAGGCAACGATACCATGCCCAAATTACGCAACCCATGTGAATCTCTGTCAGGATTAGACTTGGACACGCACCCAAGTGACTCTGAAGGAGAAATGCAATGCAGCTCTGCACTATGCTTTTTTCCCCTCAACACCTCAAGTCACATTTCAGAATCACAAACGGCACTTCATGTGAAGGAAGACAGAAGTCATAGGGCAGAGTGATAGATGTGGACAAGAATTTCCATCAGTGAGGCTGTTTGTGCTTTTTGGCTCAAAACCCTCATCTATAGTACTGTGTACCTTCATTAGCTGTACTGGCTTGAATTTATAAGGGTTGTACAAACTAAAAAGCACTGACATTTCAAAAATACTTATTTCTTCGATCAAATAGTTTTTACAGACATATATTGGCCCATATACATATGCATCTTAAACTCAGAACTACTGGTAAATATTCATCTCGGACATTTTCATAGTTTTACGTGAACCCTCATTATAAGCTGCCTCTTCACATTGGAAAGTATGTCCTACTCAATAATGAATCTAGAAAACTGACATGGCAAAGCACCGTGCTCTTATGTACTCTATTCCTGTGAAAAAATGACCTGCAGAAAAAATACCCCACAAATAAACAACAACCGAACAAGAGAGATCTCACCAACAGGTATGGCCTTCCCTAAACCAAAGACACCTTCCCAATTGTGAGGCTCTACTCAGGTATGTGGGATCACGCCTCTGATGCCAGATATATCCTTAACAGAGGCACTACACAACAGAAAAAGCCGAGTTGTAAGAATTGTCAGCTCTTATGTAGATGAATAATTTGAAAAAAGGACCCAAGAAGTCAGAAAGACAGGGATTTGAAGGTATGTTTTTCATTTTATACTTTTAAACATCTCATCCACTCTCTTGCATTCAACTGCTCTAAAGCATGTTTGCTTTTCAGACTCTTTGACCACTATGCACTCTTCTACCTAGTCAAACCAAGTTTTGAAAGCCAGAAAAGCACAGGATGTTCAGCATGATATTGAGCAGCAGCTTGCTCAAATGTTCCTCAAAGGCTGAGTCAAAACTCCTCCCACGCATATGCTGAGTCTTCATATAAATTGCTCCCTTATCTCCCACTTGTGATTTGACTAGACGAGTGTACTCCAGCTATAGCCACTTACATCCCCCAAAAAACATGGCCCAAAATCACCTACACAACAAATTCTCAACTGTTCTCTCCAGCTGCCCTTCCCCTAAAACCAACCACAACCACAGAGAATCAAGTTGGGGTTTTCTGTACACAATTGCACAAACACAAATTACCCTCTTTATCCCTGTAAACCAGTCCTTGCAGCGGCAGAGGCTTCTCATGCTTTTGGCAGCAGGAGCATGGATTTCTGCTCACTGCAGCAAAGCCTGTGTTCTGTCTCCTGGCACAAGGCAAAGCTGCTGTTCCTGCTCCCGTTAAGGTGCACCCAAGCCACAAAAAATAAATTATTATTTGATACTGTAGCATATTTCTTCAGCAAATCACTCCAATATCAATCACCGCTTTCATCAAGCTGTGTAATACCAGAGACTAAAACAGGTTTTTGGGTCGTGTCTGTCCATCCCCCCCCTCCCCAGCCCTTCCACCCCCAGCCTCTATTTTGCAGTGGTTAATTTTGTATCCACTGCTTGCTCCTCTGTGGCCCTGGCAAGTATTGCTCACTTGTACTCATTTCAAAAACAAATAATCATGACCTTAAATTGCAGTAGGTTGGAGCAGAATGGAAAAAACTAAAGGTTAACAATGAGAGCAGCAAAAGCTAGGTACAAATTAACAATGCGCTGTGTACACACCCATACATGGAATTAACTATGCTGGAGACTCAAACAAAACACCACCCTGTTTCCTTTGCCTTACTTTTAACCTATTTGCCAAATATTAAGAATCACACACTTTTATAACAACTAAACATATGAATAAAGTTGAGAAAAACAAACTGAGCCAAACTCCTGTTTGATTACTGGTGACCTGCTTAGAGCTAGAGAACAGTCATTTTACTCACCTGAGGACCTCTCTTTCCTGATGGACCAGGTAAACCCGGAGGACCTGGAGGACCCTGGTGACAAAAAGTCAAAACAATTGAGGCTAAAACTCAATACAACGACAATATCACAAATCTGAATCAGACCATTTCTTCTGACTGATGACTTTCTACTCATGCAGACCTTTTCAATTTGAAAACCAATTCCCAAACTACAACCACGCGTATCTTTAATTTGGCTCTAAATCAGATTTCTGTGTAGAAGGTATCTTATGTGACAGGAATTAGAGCTAACAATCTAGATAGTAACTTTTAATTACTTAAGAGTATTTATATTAAATGAAGAGATCAGTTCAAGGATTAGAAAAAAAGCACGTGCATTGTACTTCAAAACAATGAACAGAGAATAATTAAGCCTTTTTAATAAGCATGCTGACATGCCAAACATTCTGCAAAAGTCAAAAGTAACTATGACAAAATGAGGTAACACCTCAGAAAAGACAGACATGAAATAGAAGAAAAACACTGATACATGATTGTTCAGTTTCCTATCAGAAGCTTCTCATAAGAATAACAGAATATTTGCCCTTGTATATCATGAGCATCATTCTTTTGAAAGGAAACAGATCTCTTTTTTTTAGTGCTAGTATGTAAACAGATGTATCTTTTGCAAATAGATTATTAGTCACTATAAGAACTTTAGACCATGTACCACCCTCTGTAGATCTAGCTGTTATGACCATAGAAACCTTTCCTTTTCTGTGTGTGATTGCTGTTTACATTCAGAACACCAGGATCTACTTCACTGTACTCAAATACAAATGAGAACTAAAATCTGTACTGCTTTATTTTATATTTCATCAACCACACTCAGGTCCTAAGGAAGCACAGGCTATTTTTAAGGATTAATTCAGCTGCCATACAATTGCCAGCAAAGCAAGTCCTAGCTTTAAGAGAAACCCAAGTACTCCCACCACAAGGGAAGATGTGCATCAAGAAAGTCAGACCTCATGAAGGAGGTCAGTCAATGATAGCAGGAAGGGTTTCAGCTTGCTCTTTCCCCAGGCTTCCTTGCACTCCTGTGTTCTGTATATACCTCAGCCTCTCAAGCTGAGACAACAGGCAGACCACTGAGTATCATACCATCACTAAACAACACTGCTGAAAGATGGCAGGGATACCAGGGAAATCCAAAGACCAACTATGGTTGCTGAAATGGCCAACTTGCAGCCTTTCAGAAAAAGAAAAAAAAAAAAAAGGGAAAAGATTACAAACTCCCTTTGGGTTTTATAAACAACCAACAGATCATTTTGTTCAGAGAATGTCACTGTCAGAGAAGACAGTGCTGATTACAGACTAAGAATTGTCAAGCCAGTTACATTTATTTGGCCAAAATACAGACCAATCTGGACAATTCCGGGGAATACACTGTTCTGAGAAAGAAAGAAAGACTGATTTTCCTCTCCCAATCAATCATAATAATCTTAGGAGTCTAAATGTAGTGTGACTGCCATATGTACTGCATTAAGCCAAGCTGAAATCCGCACCCTGCACTTCCCTCTCTGTCTAACTTAGAAGACTTAGATCTGTGTAACAGTCCTGGTCTTTAGATCAAACTGTAACATGCCATATTTTTAGCATAAGAGGTTTACTATTCACCCTGATTGCATAAATGCTTGCTACCATTCTCATCTTTTTCTAAAGTAAAAAGACCTTGTGACACCATTTTCCTAATAGAAATCTTAATAAGTATTTATGTAGCCATGTTGGGTGTCCAGGTCTCTAGCTGTGGAGAATGCCAGAACCTGGCAGTTGCGGTGGAGGGTAGCAGATAGCAGATAACACCTGTGTCAGAAGTGAACAGGTAAATGATCCGCTCAGTATGGTGGCTGAGCTGAAGGAGGATGTTACGAGGTTAAGGACTAGAAGGGAACATGAAAAGGAGATTTAGATTGGAGATTAGGAGGAATTTCTTTACCAGGAGGATGGTTAGGCACTGGAACGGGTTGCCCAGGGAGGTTGTGGATGCCCCATCCCTGGCAGTGTTTAAGGCCAGGTTGGATGTGGCCCTGGGCAACCTGGTCTAGGGATTGGCATCCCTGCCCATGGCAGGGGGGTTGGAACTAAATGATCTTTAAGGTCCCTTCCAACCTGAGCCATTCTATGATTCTATGAGATAGAATGGTGGAGCCAGGCTCTGCCATCCCTGACAGAAGGGCAGCAGGTGGGAGGTGCATGGGAAGTAGGGGGTCCCACTCCCTCTTGCTGCCTGAAAAAGGATGACCCAAGTGAGGGGGGGGAATGGAGACAGGTCCCTCCCCGGAGAGGTGGGAGAGGCTCCTCCCGATCTCCCCTGCCTTCTCAGTCCCCCCTACACCATTGGAATGGGGCCCTTGTATCAAAAGTCTGGGCAAACGTGGAAGGTAGGGGCCTAAATGAAACAGGTGGCTGGAGGAAAGTTGATGGCTGCAATAGAAGGCAAGTGCCTTCCTTGCCTGCCTCAACTTCACAGGTGCCTCTGAGAAATAAGTATGAGGCCCTGCTGGAAGACAGCAGATCTAATGGGGATGTTGATGACAGGCAACCTGTATCAGTGTATTGCCACAGTCACCTAGGCTTCCTGGACATATCACAACCTCTTCTACAAAGAAGAGTTGTGGTTCTTGGAGACTCACTCCTAAAGGGAACAGAGGGTCCCATATGCAGGGTTGACCCTCATCATAGGGAGGTCTGCAGCCTTCCTGGAGTCCGAATCAGGGATATTACTAGGGAAATTCCCAACATGGTGCAGTCATCAGAGTTTTATCCACTACTGATCTTTCAGGCAGGTGGAGAGGAAGCCACATCCTGTAGTCTGTGGGAAATGAAGAGAGATTTCAAGGCCTTGGGAGTCTGCTTCTATGGAGATATTCAAAACCCATCTGGATGCGCTTCTGTGTAACCTGGTCTAGGGAATCCTGCTGTGGCAGGGGGGTTGGACTAGATGATCTTTCAAGATCCCTTCCAGCTCCTAATATTCTGTGATTCTGTGACGGTTGATAAAAGGGTCAGGGGCGCAAGTTATTTTCCTCTTCCCTGCTTCCAGTACCTGACCATGACATGGGATGGAGTAGAAGAGTTTGGTCCATAAATACCTGGCTCCAAGACTGGTGCTACAGGCAGCGCTTTGGGTTCTTTGATAATGGCTGGTATTACAGGGTACCAGGCCAGATAATAAGAGGTGGGAAAGGCTTATCTTCCAGAGGAAAAAGGATTCTAGGACAAGAACTAGCAGAGCTCATCCATCGGGCTTTAAACTAGTTTCGAAGGTGGATGGGGTTGTTGCCAGGTCTGCACCAGTATGTTTAGTGTCTGTGTCTAGGAAAAAAAAAGAGCATTTGCTTGGAGTTTGTTAGTAATGCAAACAACTACAGCATTATCAGCAGCTATTTCTGCGCCATGTAAAAAATAATGGATTCAACTTTCTTGGCTGTAACTGACTGAAATCACAATGTACAAGCTATATACTAAAATTAAAACCTTTCTTTAGCAGTTACTAAATGTCCTAAGCTCCGAAAATGGAAATTAACCTCATGTCGATGACAGCTACATACTTAGTGTTATGTCCCCATAATACTAATGTAAGGGGCAAAAAGAGAAAAAAAATGACTTCACATTCCAAAAAGATTAAGCCAGAGCACCCCTGGACTAACATGACTTACTTGTTAACACATTTTTCAATTGTGTAACAATTCCTTTGCATCTGGATCCTGTTTAGAGTAAAAATTGAACTTTTAAATAGGTTTTCAGTCGCTGACTACCTTAATAAAAAATATTTCAGTGCTGAAAGAATACACATAATAAATTTATGGGCACATTCAAATATATGTTAGGAGCTGCTTAACACATATCTTATTACTTTCCCGTAATAACTACACAAATGCACACACACACAAAAAAACAGAGGAGCAAGTGGAATTATCTGATTCATGATATGTTTTAAAAATTTAAAAAAAACCCAAAAACACCTCAAACAAGCACTACCTTATTTCCCAGTCTAAGCAGAAACTGCTGCTCTTTGTAGCTTCATATACACTGCTCTTATTTTTATGTATTGAAATGTTTATGAGCTTTGTGTACTTGATAAGGACAAATGGGTTTCCAGTAAAAGCACAACTGTGCTTTCACAATTGTTTCAGGGATCATTTAACCCTGCAAACTGAAAACAAAACACCACAAAATCTTGTAGGATTTCTAGAAATCATTTTACAAACAGGTTTCTGTGACCCCATAACCCTGCGTTATGAATGGTTTTACTAGTCCTGATTCTGCAACTGGTCTCTTTCTACAATTATGAATTTTTGTAACATTGCTGAACTGAGACAACTATGTCAGTCTTCAAACAGCCTGGTTGCTCTTTTTAGGGATCAGTGTTTACATCTGTGTACTGTATGAATTTATCCTGTAATTTTAAGTGAGCAGCCTCCATAACTAGCAGTTACAAACACCTGTCTGCATTTCAAATTTTGAAGTCTGGATTACCTACCACTTCATCAGAATGTGAATCTCTTTGTATTCTAGTAGTAAATAAAAACACATAACACACCAAAATTACATGTGGGAAAGAGACGTACTTAAGGCAGACAAACATTTGTAGAGCACAGCTGGGAGAAGCAGCAGTCACAGCTTTGGCATGCATTTCAAGGTTTCTTTCAAAGCCTCTGTTAAATGTATGTTGCTGCATTATAATAAGAGTAGTAAAGGTAACTTACAGGAGGTCCAGTTTCCCCCTTTGGACCTCTGACACTTCCCATTTCAAACATTTTGTCAAGATCTTCATAGTCATAAGCATAATTATCAACACCAATTTCATAACTGTTCTCCATGTGATAAGTCTCATCAACATCAAATGCACCTTCCTGCCCTGGAGTGTGTCGATTATCCAAAGAGAGGTCAGCAGGCAAACTGTACAGAATTGTGTTGAAGATTTGCTGCTTTTTGCTTGGTTTTTCTAAACACTGTTTTGCTTTGTCCATTCCCTTGCTTTTAGTTTTACTCTGTTTTTCAGGGGAGATCACAGAAGGCTCACTTCGTCTGCCTGCATCTTCTGTGGTATTATCTAAAGTATTTGGATACGATCCTGGGGAGGTTTTAGTGACGTTTATTTTTTTGCTCATCTCCCACTGATGAGGAGGCAGACTTACATTCTCTTGGAGTTCTGCTTCAGGCCAAGCTTCCAGCAGTAGAGGTTTGGCCTCTGCAAATGCAGAAACATTTCTTGACTCAAAGTGCTCTGGTAGAAAGTGAATCTGAGCAACACTGGTAATAGGAACATTTGATGCTTCTTTCCTTCTATAAACTGATACACCTTTTGACTGTTTTTTCTCATCAGTCACAGTCTTTGAAAAAATACCCAGCCCATCTGGTACGTGTGGAGTTCCTAGCAGAGATCGATACGTTTCAGACTGGCGACACTGCTGTTTCACATATTTACAATAGTTTGCAGAGGCTTTTGCAGAGGGAATAATATCTAGTTGACATATAACTCCTTCAAAGCTGACAGAGTGAGAGTTCATTCTTCCCAGGGTAAATAAACCATCCAAATCAAATGTCTCCACTTCAGAAAGCACTTCCCTGCTATAGTGCTTCTTTCCGCAGTCAGCAAATATTGACACAGACTTGTCTCTAATGTCAATGGCAAATGAATGCCATTGTTCATTATGAACACTATAATCAAAGTATACAGACTGCTTCTCTCCAGTGTACACCACTACCTTTCTCGGTAGCAGCTGGACACCAAACTGCAGTCTACTTTTGTTCCTAATACTGAAAAGGAAAGCATTATTTACTCTGTAAGAGTACAACCCAACCAGTATGGTGAACTGATGCCCTAGATTTGTTGGTATGACTTGAACGATGGGGGACTCAATATTTGCATCGCCAGTTAGTACAACTCCTGATACAGTTAGATGAACACCCTGACGTAACAGAGATGTCGAGGGTACTGTCGTCTCTGAGGGCTGTTGAACATCTTTCACAAGGCCTAGTTGATGAAGAACATCTATTGCTGCAGAAAGAAATAAAAGCATACTGGTCATTTCCTTTACAAGCTTGTAAATTCAGATCCATATAAACAAATGTACACTCAACATCTTAATAAATCTGTTCCCAGAGCATATATACTACACACAGCAAGGCCACCAAATCCCTAGTGTATGGTACACCAATCTTTCACACAAACACTTAAAGCTAGAACAAAATTTCCATCTTTAAAAAAAACACAACAAAACACACCCAACAAAAAACTCAAAACACCACAACACACAGAAAGGCCTATGTAATGCCCATTGTAGGTCAATTCATTTATGAAACAGAAAAATCTCTTTTTGCTCTCTTCAGCCTTTTCACACCAGTCAATGAACACACTTTATTAGTTCCTTATTTGTCTAACCCTGCCTGCTCTTTGAGCAGATAATTTTTTAAACAACTTCTGAAAAAACATTCTGTAATAAAACCATGATTTTCCTATTTATCTGAAAAGTTCAAATTAAAGCTTTGGAGGGGAGGGTTGCTTTGTTTTTTAAGAAGAGTAAGCTATTTATAACACTGTAACACCTCAGCAGAGCACCAAAAGATAGTCAGTGGCTCAAAGCAAAATACAAAGGCAAGCCTTACCGAAGAGCTACTACGTCCTGCAGAGGTAATTCAACTGGTACCTGCGAAGAATGGCTGTGCTTCCACCATGGACCTCTCCTCTCACCAGGTGGGCCCTGTGCCATGTCAGAGCTGGCTTCAAAAAAAATTGTTTTGCCAGTGGGATCAACCTTGATTGTATGTATCCATGCCAAAGTTAGTCAGAGTAAAAGAAAACTACGATCTTTCCAAGGGATATGTAACAGAGCATGCCACTGCCACCTCCTTTCCATCCACACAGTTTACTTCTTGGGGCTATGGGTAAAGTGAACTCTGCAGAAGCAGAAATGGTAAGAAGCAAGGACAGAGGAGGAATGTCCCGACCCAAAGATCAGTCCTCCCATATTCTGGCCCATCTGTCCTACCAGAGAATACAAGGCTACAGCTACCCAGACAAGATAGTGAATTAAGAGCATACTCTACAGCAGGAGGCAGCAGCGGACATCAAGGATAGAGAGAAACTAGGTGTCCTTCTGATTTATGCCCTGTAGATTTGGCTTTGGCATATGGAAGTCTGGATAGGAGATCTCTCTACAGTGTGGAATGGGCAGTGGTGTTTTCACTGTTGGATTCTCTAGTGTCTTATATAATGTAATTTTTGTGCTTTAGTCCTTTCCTTAGCCAGGACCTTACAGTATATCCATCTTTTACCTGGCTAAATATCTTCACGTAGTGGGCAGAAATACAATTATCTATTTTTTTGATAGACTGGAATCATATCTAACCTGGGAGAAGAAATAAAAGCCACCTTCCTCCTAAAGAGTAAATCATAGATCAACAGTCAAAGGTGACCAAATTAATTTGGTATTGCCTAAATCAGATTTAGGCACTTTGGAGTCAATAAGTGCAAACTCCTTCCTTCAAGATAAATACAAAGACACTTATGATGCAGCTGAAATAGAAATACCACATAGGCTCAAATAGGAGCTACACTGCACATTCCCAGCAGTCTTCCGCTACACTCACAAAATAAGACAGATCTTACAGTATTTCTTGCTAAAACTGCTTGTCCAGGTGTTTTTGAAAAGGTGCTACAAAAATACTGCAAAGACTAAGACAAAATGCAATCAAAGAAATATGAGACAAGATAGCTGGGGACAATGGCTCTATATCTAGGTGGAAACCAGAGGCAAGTAGTGTACCTCGGGGCTCTGTCTTGGGCCTGGTGCTCTTCAACATCGCTATTAATGACATTGATAGTGGGATCCAGTGGACCCTCAACAAGTTTGCAGATGACACGAAGCTGAGTGGTGCAGTTGATACGCCAAAAGGACGGGATGCAGCGGACGTGTGAGAACCATATGAGATTCAACAAGTCCAAGTGTAAGGTCCTGCACTTGGGCTGGGGCAATCCTCAGTAAGAGTACAGTCTAGGAGATGAAAACATCAAGAGCAGCCCTGCAGAGAAGGACTTAGGAGTCATGCTGGACGAAAAGCTGGATATGAGCCAGCAATGCACACTTGCAGCCCAGAAAGCCAACCATATCCTGGGCTGCATCAGGAGAGGAATGACCAGCAGGTCTAAGGAGGTGATTCTGCCTCTCTACTCTGCCCTCATGAGAGCCCACCCGGAGTACTGCATCTAGTTCTGGAGTCCTCAGCATAAAGACAAAGACCTTTTAGAGTGAGTCCAGAGAAAGGCCACAAAGGTGATCAGATTGCTGGAGCACCCCCTCTATGAGGACATGCTGAGAGGGTTGGGATTGTTTATCCTGGAGAAGAGAAGGCTTCAAGGGGACCTTACAGCAGCCTTCCAACACCTAAAGGAAGCCTATGTAAGGCAGAGAGAGAGACTCTTTACCCAAGTAGAAAGCAATAGGACAAGGGGGAACAGCTTCAGACTGAAAGAGGGAGGATTTAGATTGGATATTAAGAAATTATTTACCCAGAGGGTAGTTAGACACTGGAACAGTGTGCCCAGAGAGGCTGTGGCTGCCTCATCCCTGGCTGTGTTCAAGGCCAGACTGGATGTGTCCCTGGGCAACTTGGTCTAGTGGGTGGCATCCCTGGCCATAGCAGGGGGGTTATAGCTGGATGATCTCTGAGGTCCCTTCCAACCGAGGCCATTCTATGAATCTATAAAACACACAACATGAGAAAAGGCTGAAGGAGCTACATTTGCTTGGCCTGGAGACAGGAAGGTTTAAGGGAATCTAATTACAACTGTCCATTGTCTGAATTGGGGTTCTAAGGAAAACTGAAAAGCTGAGGAGTAACAAGCCCAAACTGCAACACAAGAAATTCCAGCTCCAGAAAAAGCAAAATGCATTCTTACCACAAAAGGGGTAAAATGCTGGACCAGAGTGAGAGACTTTGAGTAATCTCCATTCTTGGAGATTTTCAAAGTCCAACTGAAACTGGACCAAACAACCTGAACTAACTTCAACATTGACCCTGATCTCAGCAAGAAAAACTGAATACTGGGGAAACTGAACATTACAGTTTTGATAAACATAATTGCATAGAAGCATACAATATAATCTTCCACTCCCCCCAGTTGGAACAACTGGGTGGACCTCAGCTTCAGTGAACTGTCCATATTAAAAATTACTAGTAGTACCTAACAGCTGCTCTGATCTAATAAGCCTAACTAGGAAGAGACTGGCACTTTCCACAGCATTTAGCTGAGGGTACTTCTATTATGCACACTGTGCTTATATTAAGTACATAACACTATTAAATGGCATAACAAAAATTCTGAGTAATCAAGAAAAGTTAAGGATTCTCTGCTATATTAAAAGAAAAGAGTAACTGAAACCAATGAATGTTAACTCTTTTAGTGGAAAAATAAGAGAGATCTCTTTTCCCAGTCTTTTCTTTCTCTGTTTACTTAATGTATTCATAGGAAACTTTAAGAATAGACAGCTGTTGGCTTAGTTTCAGCAGTAAATTGTGAAAAGAGCCTGGGATCTCCTTGAGAGTGGTTTATAAATTGGAACCAAAAGCATCAACCTGAATGCACTGTACATCTCAAATTAATTACACACCTTGTAGCATTTCTAGTCGTGTTTGAGATTCACGGATGCACCAAAATTATCCTGGCACGTAGCCAGCACAGACAGAGGTACGGAGAAAGCATATTTATGCAGAAAGTCATGTGTATGCCAATATCTCAAGATGTTTTGCTTCAGAGCAATTAATTTACTATGGCTGTATTTTTATCTGTCAAACTGATAACAGAGGTCAGGTTACAGCAAAGCTCCAAAGCACAATGCATCTGCAAATGAACCTCCACACTTTCTCAGGACCCCAGTCCTGCATAGACTGCTTGTAGTTATGGAAGAGAAAGCTGTACTTGTATTGCCCTTGTGAAAGCTAGGAACAAACACAGATCCTAAACTCTGAGAAATGCAGAGATCTCACACATGCATATAGTGCCTTCAGGCACTGCTCCAGCACTTCTGTGCACTGGCTGGGCCAAATGACCGCACAGAGGAGAACAGCTAACAATCTAATCTAAGGCTGGGCCCAAATATCACACCCTAACCTGAAATATTTGGCAAGTACTTGTATTTTAAAATATTTGTAATTTTATACTTATATTTAAAAATCACAAAGTATGTGATCTGTCCAAAGTGTTATACATTGAAGTATAAAATAAAAAGCTTAAACTTAAACTGGCTTAAAACAGTCAATTTAAAGTGACATTCAAGAGTATTGCTACCAAAATCTGAAATAGCTAGCAAAATTGCCTAAATTTTGGCAGTTCTCATTTAATAACTTTTAAACAATGTTTTTTAAAAATAAATTTAAAAAATCATCTCAGAGCATAATGAGAAATGACACATTCTCCAACCCTGCAAACAGATTTCTGCAAACAGGTCCTGAGAAAGCTAAATGCAAATAAATGCTGTGTGAAAAATTACAGAAGAAGATTAAGTATCAACTAATTATTCCTTGCTGACTTGCTGCCTGTTAACCCAACATCGAGCCAAAAGTGTGTTCCAAACTTTTTTGGCCAGTCATCTCATTTCTGGTCCAACATGCTTTTTTATTTTATTTTAAGGCTTTCAGAAGCTCTTGGCAGCACACTGGCTGTTTTGGGAGCAGGCAGCCTTCTCAACTCTTCCTCCCATCATGACAACCACTATTTTCTTTACCTGTAAGTAGATTTTTTCCTTTATTTACCATGTCTGCACAACATCTGTCTTCACTTACTGTTCACTTAACATCAGTCCCCCAAACTGTAACAGCTCATCTTCTTAAGGAAAAAGTTGCTTGGGGTTTTTAGTGTCAAGTGCTTTCCTTCCACTTTCTAAGAGGACTTGAAAATTTCACAACCTTACTGCATCATAAGGATAGGGAAAACCTAACACAGGCTTTTGCAAAAAATTTTCTGACCCTCTTGTGGCACAATAAAAATCCCATAAAGGAACTGGGGAGGGATGAGGGGATCTGGCTACTTGATCATTCCACATCCCTATTCTGTTAAGCCTGTCTTGTTCATTTTACACATTCCTTAATACTCATGACCGCTCTGAAGAACTGAGAATAATTGCTCATCGAACTGCCCATTTCCTAGATGATGCTGCATATTCAATTGGATAAATTAGGATACCTGACTATAACCTATGCTTTCCTGGACACCAGGCCAAGTGACTGGCATAATAAAGCCAACTAGATAACTTGATCCTGTATATCCTTGAGACATTCAAAGTACTATTCCTAAGGGCTGAGGCTGTATATTTACATATATTTCACTGAAGACAAATTATAGCTGCCTACCAAAATGAACAAGGTATAGCTTCTCAGGTAAAGCATGCACAGGCTGCCCTATTAGCTCAGGAGAAAAGGAATGTTAATTACTCTAGCTAGCACCTTCACATTTGGCAGAACATTTTTTTTCCCCCTCAAAATACAACTTCCAAGAAAGTTGTAATAATAACTTAACTACTAACATATTCCTAATGGGCAGGCAATCCTGTTCCTGAACAAACTCTAAGCACTGAAAATGGAATAGTGCTAGTTCTGCAGGTTATACACTGAGACTGATACACTTAAACTGACTTTTTTGTTGGGTGTTTTTTGGGTGCTTTTTTATATGTAGTGGGGTTGTTTTGGTTTTGGTGTTTTTTTTTTGAGGGGGGTGTTTGTTATTTTTTTGTTGTTGTCCTCAGTCTGCTGTTCTCTAAACTGCTTTTCGTAACCTTGCTTATGCACTGTGCAAATGAAGTGCATGAGGGACCAAATTCACCTGTGAGCAGAAAGTTGCATCAAGGTTAAATGCATTGTTTTGATCCTAGCAAGAACTTGAAGAAAATGAAGTCATGTATGACATCTGTGCACAGGGGGTGGTAGGGAGCTTCCATTCAGTAAAGCTTCTCATATAGCTATCTACAAAGGCTGTTGAATTTATAAAGAGGAGTAGGAAAGCGTCTTCATCTGCTGGTGAAAAAAAATAATCAAATGTAAGCATGCCAAAACTGGAGGCTTTACCCCCTTTCTGCAAAGCTCTGTGCACAGAAGTACTCTCAGCCAAGGGTCAAATAAGCCTCAGCCTGCAACCACTTCCCTGTGTCACTGCCACCCCCAACTTCACAGCCCTCACCTGAAGTTTTGTTAGAAAGCAATTACCAGGCTGAGGCATATAAGAATTTTTTTTTATTTTTTTTTTTTGCAGAGAAGGATGGGCTGAAAGAATGAAGACAACTCAAACCCTGGCTGCATACCTGCCTCTGATGTCCCTCACTTGCTCCCACTATATTGGGAAAGTGCAAACTATCTCCCTAAAACAGCATCTTTCATTTCCAAACCCACAGGCCCGGAGCAGGGCAGGCCACACACTATGGGTGCTGACCCTTCTCCCACGAAAGCTCAGCTATTATAAAAATCCAGGAAAATCCCATCATCACAAAAGCATATGTCTCCCATTGAGCTGAATGTGAAAAATCAACAATCAATCTTACCAGGCCAAAAAAAAAATAACTAATGGAAGGCAAAACCACAAAGTGAATGGGGGAGGAGGGGCAGAAAAAAACAACCATGCTGCAACAGGAAAAAAAAAAAAGCTTTACTAGTCACAGGCAATGATGAGAAGGAAAAAGCCATTGGTGAGAATAATGGCAGGAGGCTGCTGAGATATCCCACAGGGCTCTAGCAAAATGTTGTCAGGAATGAGTCTTGTCTTAACAATGCAACCCAACTCTGTATTCAGCTGAGTAGTTGCAGTTCACGTACTCACCAGCCAAGGATGACCTATTTTTTGCTTGACCTGTATGGTAAAGGAACATGACAACAGAACCGATGCTGCCACTCTCCTGGCAGATAAAAAAAATGACTAAAGGGCGTGTTATCCTCCACCACTTCAGAGTGCCAATATTCCCACAGTGGTATCTAATGCAAGCTGCCATCTGGTGTAGTTATAACACCTAGCAGATTTAAAAAAATAAAACCAAGACAACCCTATTTCTTTGCTAACAGCAACATTTGAATGAAAAAACAAATGAATACACAACTGTACCTTTTGCTTCAATGATGCCAGCCTAGTCTAAGCCTTTATTATATGCAGTGGTTTGCTTGCACAGCCCTAAGTCCAAAGGTAACTCAGTCATAGCTTGCCACCCCCAAGGACACCCACTTGCAGTGCGGAGACAATCAAAGCCTTTTCACTGCACAAGACTTCCATTTTATGTAGAGCTTGCTTAAATATGTAAGCAATTTCATAGACCAAAAATCTGACTGATTTCAAAAGGTCATCTTTTCCAAATTGATTGCTTTAAACTCTTGTTCTTATTACTCTGTAGCTGGTATTTTCTTTAGGTCACCATTAAGGAACTAAAGCTAAGGTCACCAGTAAGAACAGCCATTTACTTTCTTCATCTAGTAAGATTATATAAACACCCTGTTATAAAAAAAAGTATTCTCACCTTGTTTGGGTACTTCTGCAACACCCACAGCTATACATATTGCTATAAAAAGGAGAGTTTTCCTAAAAAGGAAAGAAAGAATATAATATGTGAGAAGACATCTACTATTTCCAAAGACCAAGGAATTAGAAGCTTGATTCAACATCCAAAGTCAATGGCAGGGCACCATGATTTCAACAAGTCCTGGATCAAAGCCATCACATTGTACAAGTTTCCATGTCCTAACCTGCTAACCCTTTTCCAGCTCAATTCTCTTTTACTAACTCAGTATACTCTCATATATCATACATATATTTTACACTGGCTTTTATTAATAAACTAACTGCAGCTGGGTTATATTTTCTTGCAGCAGCCTTCAAATACGAATGCTGCTATGTAGTAAATTTCTTTCTGGAAAGAAAAAAAAAAAACTTACTGTAAAGAAACTACAAAATAAATGAAACTAATGCCTGTAGAGATCATTAGATGCTTTTGACATGCTATCAGTCTCATCGTTATATCACACCATTTTACTACGAATGAAACTGTTTTATCACGCATTTGTTCCTGTATTATAAAATTTTGTCATGGTACAAACAAGACATACTCTTGACAAAGAAAAGAATCATGTTTTGATTTAAAACTTCATGCTCAGATAGAAGAGTGCAATACTAAATAGGTATTGTAGGCTCACTGATAGTTATGGACATAAGGTTCTTATAAATTATGTGCTCAAAATTTGCTTTAAAAAAAAAGGTTGTACACTGGCCAAAGAATACACTTTTACCATGGTTAAAAACAGATTATCTGCTGATTTTTACCCAATCATCATATTAATCAGATTAGCATCTAATCACACTCTAATCAGTGACTGTATCTTTTAATAAATGAGAAATATTTTCTGTTAATGTTGGACACCCAGGCACAGAAAGAGATGTACATAACAACCACATTACCTATATTGAGCTAGTTCTAAGAAGAAATATTTCTAAAATATAAGAAATACAGCTCTTATACTAACAACTCATGCTCAAGCCTCAGCATAACCCTCTTGCTCATTAACATATGTAACCTCATTGATTTTTTTTATAATATTAAATGCTAGATCAACTAAAAGTATTTGCTGAACCATGCCAGAGAGCACTCCAGTATCTGGAATAAATAGTATTTGAAAGTAACAGCTGCAACTAAACACCTGTAACTTCATGTGTTCTAAGTTTGCAAGCTAATTAGTCAGGTTTGCTCAGAAAAAAGGTGCAGGAAGCAAACCCTATCACTTCATACAGGAAGGTATGGTTCAAACAGCAGTGACAGACAAGTTCCTTCCACCAAGTGTTCACTGCCAGGTTGCCTTCAGCTCAAAGGATAATGTATGCATAGATGAAGTATTACTAATGCTACAGTGACAAGAAATCATGCTATGATATAAATATTTTTATATGTGTGTGCATGTATATGCACACATTTATAGCAATATTTAGTGAAAAATCTTAACATTTCTTTCCAGAGTTTATCAATCTGCTTAGTGAAACAAAGGGGAGAAAAAACAAAACAAACAAAAAAACCCACAGAGTCAAAATACACTGATCTAGCAGAGGATGGGTTTGATTACTTACTTTCCTTCTACTTAATTATATTTACTGTGGGTTTTTACCCCAGTTTTCAAACCA
This sequence comes from Galbula dea, assembly GCA_013399015.1. Classification (NCBI taxonomy): domain Eukaryota; kingdom Metazoa; phylum Chordata; class Aves; order Piciformes; family Galbulidae; genus Galbula; species Galbula dea. Next base: position 1,215,704 of record VWZX01001164.1, on the reverse strand, counting down.
AGTGTCCCTTAGGGAAAGGGGGTGCTTCACAGCTGGTGCTGTTGATTCTTGCAGGCCCCTTCCCCAGTCCAACGTGGGCAGCAGATAGTTCTCAAAAGCCTGCTCCCAAGTCTGGCCCTTAATAGGCACCTGCCAACCAAAGCTTTCCCCCAATTCATGTTATGAGAAAAACCACCTGTGGCAAATAGTGGGAGGAGAAAGGAAGCATTAAAATGATAATTAAAAACTGCACTGTCTACTACCACCCATTCTTCTACTGGCAAAACTCTCTGCCATCTGTGTATCCACCTGCTCCACAGCCTGGACTCTACTCACAAACTGCCACACTTATTTTTACGCAAAGAACTTAAACAGGATTTCAAATGGCAGGGGCAGGGAAAAAGCTTTATAAAGTAGGACTAAACATTTTTCCTACTATAACAGATCTTAAAAGAGCCTCCTGCAGCATTACTCAAACATCTGCTCAAAGTTTTCAAAACAAATAAGAGGGCTGGATCTTGGACAAAGTTAGGTTCTTTGGCTGCATACCTACATGTGGATCTGCATGCTGTGAGAGCTTAAGTTTTGACACTTAAAACAGTAAGGCATGATAACAGTAAGAATTTGTCATTGGTATTGCTACTGTAAAACTGTAGTTACATCATGGCTTTTAGAAGATAATGCACAGCATACTTAAAATATGCATCACTGCTCCAGTTCTGATCACAGAAACTATGCCTTGCAAATCCCAATGTGCTTGTAAGGGCATGTTTTGTAATTAAACACTACGCTTCCTGGCTATTCCTCTCGTCAGGCTTTCTCCTGCTACAGCCACGAAATGTCTACTGGTGCAGTTCTGCCACTCCTGCAAAAGACTTAATATTGCCTGTTGTCCCAACAGCAGGCCAGGTATGGGACACTCACTTTGATTTTTCAGTTTTGAAGTTCAGAATTCAAGTTCATAGTTCGTGTCACACAATAATCATCTTTGATCTAATGAGAAGCTCACTTACAGGGGACAGCTGTGTTAGGAAGAAAGCCCATACACTGCACTGCACCAGCTAAAACTCAGGACACTTATTTATTTGACTTTCATGGCACAAAATGGATTCACAATTAAAAAACATGTAAGACATTTTAGTAAACCCCAAAGTCAGAATGCTCAAAGAACCTCTAAGTTCAAAACACAAAGGTGATTCCTCTTAACACTACAACAGACTCTTCCACAACATCAGTCAGGGACAAGCTGTGTCAGGTATCTGCCTCCATCACCTCCCAGCAAATGTTGTAGGAAGGCAAGAAATTCCAAAATGGTCCCAGGGCTGTAAATTACACAGATGTAACTGGATATACATAAACATTTAGTGAGAGGTAAAGACAAATGTCTGGCTTACACAGTGCTCTCCAGCTAATATCAAGAACAGATGAGTGATCAGCTAAGAGAAAAAACAGGGACCAGAGACAACCACAGGGCTGGAGGTCCTCTAATGCGTGGGAAAAGTTAAGTCTTCCTTCTACCTTTATTCACAAGTAAAACTTTTTGTAAATGAAACCATATGCAACCTAAAGTGAAGTTGTACAAGGGAGCCCTCCATGGCCAAAGATGCAAAACTGAAATTCTGTCTTTCTGAGAGAATTCATTTGTGCAAACCTGCCCTTCTTGGTCAGGTATCGCTAGTCTTGACATTTACGCTGAAGCCCTGGAGAGCATGCCTTAACTGAGCCCATAACTTTTGGGAGACTTGCCCTGTTGGAACATGACAATAGGTAAGCACAAAACCATATGGCACAAAGACTCCAGCTGACTCAAACACTGGCTATTTTTCCATGTTTAATATTACGTATGAAGCTGTTTCAACACCCCTTGGTTACGTCATGTCCTAGAGTCAAGGTATCTCCTGAGCTAGCTTCCTCCCTCCCTCCTACCTATTCATCCTCTCTCCTATTTTACATGCAAGAACATGCTTAAGGCAACTATATATAACTGCTTGGAGGAAGGCACTATCACATATAATTGAGCTATTCTACCATTTAAAGTAGAGCTTATCTTTCTGATAATCTTTGATACCATGTGGCTGTTTGCCTCTTTCTACAAGTGGACAGTGACTACCCATGTTTGGGTTTTTTTCACTTTGACAGATAGATAAGGAAACAGATAAGCTTCAAAGCAACTTGTGGCAAGCCATGATGAAAATTTCCACCCTCTGAAGAATATTCAGCAGCGTATACAGCTCAGATTTGGTCAGCACACAGCAGTATCCTCTTCATTTCAGGTTAGTTTCCTAAACCACAAGTTTAAAGGAAGAAATACCACTAAACTGGTTGCTAGAGAAAGCAGAAAAACCTGTAACTGGCTTCACTGGATCTCCTCTGAGGACTCCTAAGGAGAATGATCCAGTTTGTGTCCATCAAACCTGACAAGGGCTTTGTGAAAGGTGATAGCACCTTGTGGACAGAAAGTCCACAAGTCTTTGAGTCTCTCAAAGACCCCAAGCTGTTAAAAACCTTATCTTTCAAGACATCATCCTTTGCTGCTATAATGAGATCAGACAGCAGGTCCAGGGTTGCTTCCCAAGCTTTAGGAGACCTACTATCAAACATGGCTTGAAGGGACACAACAGCCTCCAAAGCCTCTCAGGGAAAAGGCGGAGGGATCATAACAGTTGCATGCCCTTCAGGCACAGATGACACCGTGCACCTAACCAGGGAGCGGAAAGGCTCCTTTGCTGCAAGTTCAATTTGAAAGAAGCACAAAAGGGAGAGAGAAGGTAAGGTGAGAGGCTGAGGATCAAAAAGTGCATTGTTCTTTCCTTCTGAGGAGCAAGTAGGCTAAGAGGAGTCCTGCAACAGTAGTGTGGTTCAGAGAAAGGAAGTTCCCTGCCTGGTGGCCCAGACACTCTCTGGACAGCATCTGGCTTACAATGAGAAACTACCACATTCAAAAGAGTCAACTACATTAGAATTTCTAAAAGGAGAAAAATTAATGAAAAAAAAATGTGACTTTAGAAGCATTTTATGAGTACTTCACCAATTTCTTACACTAGATCTCTTGTCTAGATACTTTACACTGTTTTCCACTGCATTAAGTCAGAAGTATACAGCTCAGAGTCCCACTCCAGAGAAATACTCTCTTCTTTTGGGGTCTGTCTCTGTACATTTTGTAGATCACTCTTCAAATGCCTTACAACTCCGCTCTTGCAAGACAAAAGGGTAACACAAGGCTGTTCATGTTTAAAAATCAAATATTCCATCAACAACTTTGGTGAGAGATTTAGAAATCACACAGCTGAAAGAGTTTTATTTATTTAACCTGCAGAGGCACCCCTATACAGGTAGCAGGTCTGACCTAATGGCTTTTCCACAAAAAGGTAGTCAAGGGATTGACTGGTTTGATATATGCTTAGGAAATCTGATAATTTTGCAAAGAATTTCTGGTTCCTTAGCACAATGCAAACAATCAGGTTGTTTTCTAGTCAAATCAGGTAAACAAGACAGAAGCATATTGATACACATCCTGAAGTTATCTCCAATTTTGAACTCAAGTGAAGTGCATCACTGCTACTGTACTACTTTCACTGCAATTCAATTTATGTTTCTTTATCAGCAATATCCCTTTACAGATATCAGATAAAACCCTCTTAAAACTGCACTCAATATGATTTCTGAAGAAGTCTCACAGAAACAGCCTTTAAACACACAGATATCCTGCGAAGACCACCTCCAGGCAGCCACGTAAATGCTCATGAGCACTCAAGCGCACCCAGATTACACACCAGGCACACTTTAGCAGTGTAATCCTTGCTACAAGACAAATCCTGTCTGTCCTACTAAGAACCAGAGTAAAATACACACTTTACGAAAGGAGACACATACTGCTAACCTCTATAATATCATTGCAACTATCAAAAGTTCACAATCGTCTTGCCTAGGCTGCTTTTAGACAAACTATAGAGGAGAGCAGATGCAGAGACCTTTGCATTGCAGACAATCTTACATTAGAAGTGCCTCGGACTATTGCAGAAACATGTAAAAATAGCGCATCTTATCTTGTTACCTCTGTTATTAAGAGCGTAGCCTCAGCTGTTAAACGTAAATTCGGGAGGTTTTGTTTGTTTTCTGTACGCCCAAAGGGAGGGCAAGCAGCAGGTTTACTTGTGGGCGCAGAGGCACTCTCCGCCGGGATCCCTGTCCTTCCTGGAGCAGGGGTGCACTGGCTCTTAGGTCGGGCTGCCCCGCACCCGCGTAATACTCCCCGGGCCAGCTCCTCAGAGCTGAGCTGCGTGCCGGGGAGTCGGCTTGGACGGGGGAAGGATAATAAGGAGCGGGAACATCCAGGAAAGCATGAAGGAGAGGAGAAACAAGGGACAGTGAGGAGGGAACAGACGAACAGCCACCAGCACAGCTGGGGTCCGTCGGGGGAGCCGACACTCGGAGCCCCTACCGGTCCTCCGAGGGGACCCAAGACCTGTCGGAGTTATGGATGGAGCCTGAAGAGTCAGGTGAGGAGAAAGCCCACCGGGGTCACCGTCCTCTGGCCCAGGAGGGGAGCTAAGCCCCTAGCCCCGCGGTGGGGTGGCGGTGCAGTGCGATGTGCCCCGTCACGCCTCCCCAACTCCCGCTTACGTTTGCGCCGCGGGAGAGATGCGTCCTCGCCTTGTCCTCTCGGCTCCCAAATGCATTTGTATGCATTTGCCCGGGCAGCGGAGATCCGAGGGAAAGCCGGAGCCGAGCGCCGCGCCACCACAGGGTCAGCTCCTGTCCATGAATCCTCGCCGGCCCCGAGGTCTCCGGCGAGCTGCGCGCAAGGCCGAGGGCGGCCCGCGTACGGCCCGCGGGGGCGGGCGCTGCGGGGAATCGGGGGGGCGGTGCCGGGGGCTGGGTGTCGAGGGGGTGTCGAGGGAGCCCCGCGGCTGCCCGCGGAGTCCGGCGGCGGAGCGGCACTGCAGCCCCCTGCCCCAGTACCGCCGGGCCGTCCCTGCCCGCCGCGGTGTTAAATTTCAGCGCTGACTGCCTGACGATTACATCAGCAAACGCGGACCCCGGGGCGGGCAGGGACACGGCCGCGCATGGTGCGCGCAGTTTCGCGCAAATCGTCCCGGACCCGGCAGGGGAGCCGGAGCTGCCGGGCCCTGGAGCGCGCAGTGTCGAGCCGAGCGCCGTGCGCTCCAGCAGTAGGGGGGCCAGGCAGGGGGAGAGGTCCGGCAGCCCCAGGTACGCCCGGTCCGTCGGGCAGCGCCGCTGACAGCGGTAGAGACGTAGAGGCGCAGACAGGTAGTGCCGTTTAGTGCATCCGAGGAGTGAAGAGCGTCTTCAGTTCCCTCTGGGCTTCATCTAGGAAGGGTAGGCAGGAAGCTGCAAGTTAAATTAAAATGTAGGGATGGGGGAGGGGAAATGATGAAATGGTATAAAGGGAAAAAAACGAGTTTGCAGAAGGTTTTGCATCCCGAGTATAATCGGAGTGGGGTCTAGCGATCCTCTCTGTGGAAAGTAAGAGCAATTAAGGGCAACTAAGCTAATCGGGGGTCTAGAGAACAGGCCTTATGAGGAGAGGCTTAGGGAGCTGGGGTTGTTTAGTCTGGAGAAGAGGAGGCTGAGGGGAGACCTTATCGCTCTCTTCAGCTACTTGAAAGGTCATTCTAGGGAGATGGGTGTTGGCCTCTTCTCCCTTGTGACTAGTGACAGGACTAGAGGGAATGGGCTTAAGTTGTGCCAGGGTAGGTTTAGATTAGATATTAGGAAGAATTTCTTTACTGAAAGAGTGGTGACGTATTGGAATAGGCTGCCCAGGGAGGTGGTGGAGTCACCATCCCTGGAGGTTTTTAAGAAGAGGTCCTTCAGGGGATGATTTAGGGATAAGAGTAGTGTAGGGCTATCGGTTGTCTAGATGATCTTGAGGGTCCTTTCCAACCATAATGATTCTGTGATTCTGTGAAAATGTTTGAGGAGCAGAGGGAATTTGGTACCATTACAATGCCAAAAGAAATACAACACCCTTCACTGTCTTCTTCGTAAAGAGACTTTCAGCTTTAATATCCACGTTTTTTACCTTGTCCCACTAACACAATCTGTTGTAACTTCATACAAACTGTCTCTCAAAACAAACAACCATACCAGAGGTTTCAGTACGCACTGTACAGCAAACCCGTGGTCACATCCTGCAGCCTTACTTATGTAAAACTTCCATTGACCTAAGCAGAAATTTGATGTGAGTTAGGTTTGTGGTATTTGGATCTTGCTGAGTGTTAAGAGAGATGATTTCACTTCAGACCTGCAGCAAGGACCTTCAAGTTGTAGGTAAGATAGAGAAAGGTGACATGAGGTAAAACCAAACATGTCCCCAAACAGCAGAAAGCAGGAAAAGTGATAGTGCAAAAAGAAAGGCTGTACAAGAGAAGGATTTTATATTGTTATCACTGAGGGTGCTCCACTCTGCTCAAAAGGACCTTTCAGGGTGATCAAAGTAGCTGGGAATAGGTAGAAAAATGGGGGGGAAAATTGTGAGGGATCCAAAAGGAGACCTAGACCAATGAATTTTCTTGGGCATAACAGAAGCCAAAGCTATATGGGAAAAATAGTTTTCTGAGGCAACACACCAGAGTTTTTTATTTTTAATTTCACACTTAAATTCATTTTCAAAAGCTTGAATCATTCAGAATTTTTACAGCCTCACTAGCCTCCGTGGAACTTCCTATTTACTTAACTTTTTGAAAACCAAAGGAAAAGCTGACAACATATTGCCTTCCTATGTACCTTACAATAATCACAGTGACAATAAAACACGAACATTTTTTTCACTGAAGAGAATGTGGTGCCTGGCCAAGGAGGTATTGGACACTGCTGCAGTAGTATCTTTGTCAGCATTTCTGGTTTAAACCACACTTGAATGGCTTCCAACAACTGCAGTGTTATATTTCATTTAGCTTTTGTTTATTAGGATTAAGATGAACTAAAATGTGTACATTACAGATCAGGTTTGGAATGGTTTGGTGTGATTCCACGAAATCTATCAATCCCTCGAATAAGATGTCGTGTTGCTTTCCTTCAGTATTAACATTCTTCAGAGGTGCTGAAGTTCCTAACAGAATGCAGATGAAGAACACAAATGAAAAAGCTCAAGGAAATTAATTTAATTCCAGGATGTCAGGCAGTGAATGTGTGGCACTGTTGGAAATACTCCAGCAGTCCCCAACTTGTTGCCCACCACCTTCCGTTTTAAATCAGCTCCAAATCTCTTGTGAGCTTCATGGCAAATCTCAGTATTAGTTTTATTCTTACACTTGCTTCTTCCAAGTGTTCTTACAGCTAATAAGCAAAACCTACTATGTTTAAAGCTATCAGATTACATGTGTTTATTTCCAGAGCTATATATAGCTGTCTGTATACTTATGCACACCAAAAGACATGGTCAAGCTCCAGACGCATTAGCACTCATTGCAACACAGTGATGCTGGAGATTATTTCCAATGGTAAATGTCCAAAGATTCTGTTCATCCACATCTGCTATCTCCTGCTTGACCACAGCCTATCCATGATTTCCCTTATCTCTCCAAGTAAATCCAGGGACTACTAAAATACAAAATTAATTTTTGAGATATCACTTCTTGCCTTTCTGACATGATTACAAGCTCCTCTGTTTATTTTCTCCTTTTCCAGCAGTTTAAGTCCTTTCATTATGTGACTTGCTCATCTGTCAGATTACAGCTGCTGAGTTCCAGCCACGCTTCAGGGCACAGAACTGGAGCTAGTATTAAACAGCATAAGAGGTGTGAAAAATGTTTCTATCTGTGATTCACCTTCCAGAAAATAGACAGAAGATAGCAATGGCTAGCATATTGTCAAAGCCTAAAATTAAGAAAAAACTGAGTAAGTATGAAGGAAAATATGTGAAACGGGAATGTGAGGACTGTTGTGATGAGTGTTGGAGCCTGAGCCTTATCCCACTGAAGTCAGTAGGAGTTTTACCTTTGACTTTAGTAGGAACAGAACAGGACCCACATAAGTTTCCTGGTACAGTCCCAGAATTAGGAACTGTTGGCAGAATATTCATGCCGCTATTGAGTTCCCTTTGGAAAACTGATTTTCCCTGTGCTCTACAGTAAATGATGTTGGGCTATGTACCAAAACTGCTGGAACCTAGTTCAGCGAAGTTGTTTAGAGTTCTCTCTGTATCAGCCAAAAAAGGTTTAACACATTGCTTTGGTTAAAGAAAGTTACCGAGCTAACAAATATGGTAAAGAAATACAAGAAATGGAAGGGATTACAACACTTCTTTGACAACAAAGGAAAGGAAGACTCCAGGTCTGAAACTATTAGATGTTTCTATTCTTTGTAGAAAAGTGAAATAAATTGCAATGACCAGCATCTGCATTCTCTCTCTAGTTATGCCTGCTACATTCTGATAGGAGTTAGTGAGAAGCAGTGTCCTCTGGTTTTGAATATGCCAAAAATCTGGAAATGCCTTTAAAGAGCACAGGTGATGACTTTTTAGATTAATCATGTCACTTCTTATTTTTCTACTAGCAAACTAAAGAGATAATTAACATAAATTTACATTCTGTGTAATTCAGGGTAGAGAGGATTTTTCTGCCTTACAAGAGCAACACACAAAAACCTGTGAGGGCAAGGGGCTGAGAGAGGAAAGGGGAGATGCTGTGAGTGCAGGGCACCAAACTTAAGAGGTCTTGGCACGCAGATTAAAAAATGAGCATGATAGAATCAGGACTAACAAAAATGCCAAGCCACAAATGACCATATAGAGTAGTGAGATTCCTTAAAGTGCTTAGTTAAAAGCAAATGTGGGAATATATCCAGCCAGGAGCTAGAAACAGGAGAGAGCCTCAATGAACCACAAGACAGAGTAGAGGCTCCACACCACAAGGCTCCAGCAGCTCCAACTGAGAAAGGTGTCTCACTGAATCCAAAATAGTTGTGATTATTTACAAGACCGGGTGCCATGCATTTTAGAAAGTCACTGCTATAGCAGAGACCTACCATAAAAACTCTCCTGGAGAGAGCTGAAGTGAGTGACTGAAGCAAAGCCTTCTGGAAAAGGAACCCCACACCCAACGGCTGAAAAGCTGTGGCATCTTGTTCCAGTGATGGCACATTGTATGCCATACCAAGAATGTGGAGAAGCCTAGCCAAACACACAAGAAAATATTAAAGGAAGAGAGAAGCCTGAGAAGCAGTTATTAGGAAAGTAATAAGGGAATGGAAAAATACAAGAGCAAGAATGAGTGCAATGTGTGAACCATGGGAACAGCTTACTGAACAAGACGACTCCAATAGGTCAAACTGCCAGGAGAGAAGTTCAGTAAATTTCCATCTCAAAAAGGGGCTCTGGAGCCTAAAAGCAACTGGTGAAAGAAAAAACAGAGAAGGAGTTAGAGAAAACCCAATGACTTTCATTTTTAGTTAATCTTTATCCCATCATTGATGGACTGTTTTGTCATCCAGGCAGGAAGTTGAGACACCCACTCTTACAGGCAGGAAGATATATTTGACGTGAGGTATTTTCTGGGATACTCATTGAACTGAAAATCCCCTTGTAGGTGAAGTCCATAAATATGGCCAAGAGTCTGTATTCCTAGGACTAAATTACCACCTCTACCAACATGTACTGAGAGACACAAAAAACAAGACAGGCCACAGTGAGTGTATTTAATAAGCATTCCAACACTGGAGTTGTGGCTGTGAACTCCTGCCACAGTCATTCAGCAGCCTCAGTGGGGTCCCCTGCACCAGGGCTTCCTCATTAGGTCTCCCCAGAGTCTGCTGCCCATGGCAGGAGCCCTTCCCAAAGAGTCCTGGTTCTCTGTCATTGTATAAAACTTACTGTTTCCATCAGTGAAAGGAAGCAAAAGCCTATTTTTGCAAAAAATAAAAAAACTTTGGCTGTTCTACAGGAAAAAGCACTAGCTCATAGCACCCAAGGACACTTACTTAACTTCAGTAGTGCTCTGTAGGGCCCTTTCACATTGGAAGGATGGGTCAAAAAGACATTAGAGACAAGTTATAGGACATCTTTCTGCAGAATAAAATCTGCAGGTATTTCCTGAAAACCTCTCTCTGTAAAAGAATAAAAATGGAGCCCATTTAGATTGAAACTCTCCATATTTATATGGTGCTCTCAGCCCACTAGCAAAATCTCATCAGCACTAAAAATTGCTCACACATCTGGAAGAACCAGCACAGTCATCTGAGAACCATTTCATTCCCAAATTGCAGAGAGCTTTGCATTAGGCCAGTCCTTTTTAAAGAGGTTCCCTTTCTTTTCTCAGCAACTGTAGGAGATGCTTAATTCTACATTTTATTAGTCCCGAAAAGTCTCTCTTGACCATCTCTGCTTCCAGCTCTGGGGCTATGCAGGTTTTTACAGTGCAGCCCTGAAACCAAAAATGTGTGTTCCCCAATATTTCTTTGGTAGTAACTAAAGTACAGTTTTGGCTTCTGCAAAATTATCTTCTGGCAACAGCAAGAGGAGTTTGCAGAAGCCTCAGGTCTGTACTTTCTCACCTGAGAGGTGAGCTACTGATGCTCAGTGGCTAGCACCACGTTAAATCTGTGCCTTGGAGTAAGATGACTTGTTCTCACACTAAAAATATTATCAGAATTTTCTCCCCAATTACAGAAGCAGAACATTCCATGAGACTCCAGTTTATAACTTTCAAAATGATGCAAAATGTGGTTGTTTGAGGCAGCCACAAGAACTCCATTTTCACTGCCCAAACTTTGAAGGAGAAAGGAAGAATGTAATAATACTAAGAATACTTATGAACTCCATCTTTGGGAAAAGAGAAATTGAATCACAAAAACCTAAATAATTTGACCAACTTCACATAGTTATCTCAACCATTAACAATAAATGATTGCAACATTTGTTGATGATGTTCATAAAAACAGGAGTTTCCAGACTTAGAAGGTATTAACATAAAAGAAAATGGATATTGCACCAACTCCCCTTCTCTTTTTTTTTTCCCCCCTCTCATAAGTAAGTCATTATCAGACTNTAACCCCCAAAAAAACAAAAAAAAAAAAAAAGGGGGGTGTGTTTGTTGTTCATTCTCTTAGAATCTCTGGGTTTAAGAAGAAAGCTGAAAGTATTGTCAAGTACAGCATGGTAGTTTTGCATGATGAACACCTAATTTCCAGATTAATAATTCTAGGTCAGACATTTATAATGGCAGGAAAACATTCTATAGAGAAAGACTTTAAGTAGCTTGCTTTTTCTGAAAATACCAGACAGATGAATATGTGTAATCCAAGACCAAAATACACTGGCACTAACTTCAATGCTGATATTTTTACAATAGCAATATAATTAATTTTTGTAAATCCCTTACAGCTGTACCACCAATATAGCATACTATTTTAAATAGGCTGTTTTCATCACCTTATTTTTAGAGATGAAAATTTGATCCTGTTCTTCAGTTACTTAAAATTTGTTAGATATGTGAGCAAGAACTACTGTTGCAGAAAATTAAGGACTAGGTCTTTCACCAGGCACACAGTTATTTCAGAGCAACCCTTCTCCTCCACCTAATCATGTCATGTAAAACAGTACAACTGAATAAAATCCTCCTATAAACAGTGGTTAAAAAAAAAGCAAAACACCAAACCAGCAAAAAAACGCTAGAGAAAAATTATGAATGTATCTGAAAGCTGATGCTTCAACCAAACATGTTCATGAAGCCAGATGTGCCTGAATTATTCTTATTACATAGTCATAAAAACCTCATGGTTGTTTAGTTATCCAGTTGTTGGCTTAGACACAGTCAAAAGTTGAACAGCAGATGATACAAGTAACTGCACCATATTTGCCCAAACACACATGCAACTGTTTAATGAATGAATACATTATCAAGGTTGAGAAGTCCAGAACTAGTCAAAGTACCAGCATTAACTTTTGTTTGTAACCTCACATCACGCATGAGAGTCCTTCTTAGGATCATGGATTCTTTTTCACAGAGCTCCAACCTCCTTCTCATATTCCAGGTCCTCCAGAGACGGATGGGTGTTGCACCCTGGGACCAGGAAGTGTAGGGGTGAAATCTGCAGTGTCTCTCCTGGACACAAGTGAACTGCTGCTTTTTTGAAAGGCTCACAACCTGTGTGGGTTGTAATGGCAAGGCAAGAGACATCAGGCTGCCACAACGATTTTCTGCACTGCCAGATTTTAGCCATTTTCACTGAAGCAGGAGAAGCCAATTCTTACCTCAGTCTCCGTGTGCAATCACAGACACAGCAGTATACTTTCAACCTCCCTTCAGAAACGTGGAGCTGTTAAACACTTTTTTTAAACCATCCAGCCATGACAGGTGTTAACAAACCAAAATATGGCCATCTCTAAAACCAGTAAGAGGAGAAAGAATTATATAAAACTTGTGTAGTTTATTCTTTTTCTATTTTATAGTTTGGGGATCACTTTTTTGTCAGAAGTACTTAGAGCATTAGAATGTGCACACACAAAAAAGCATTTATGGTTATCAAATGCTTAGCTTTGGTTTAAATTGGCCAGCCAAGAAATGTAAGCTAGCTGCTCTTTCCCAAAGCAGTCTCTTTTAATAGCTAGCTTGCAATGATTTCAAAGTTGTATATGTAAGTAAAATGCATTCTTATTTACCTGTTGAAACAAAATGGATTTTAACATACATTTTCAGCAAAATTAATATTTTGTTCCTTTACAAAGAATTGCAGCTATTACCTTATGTCAGAAAGTATTTTTATAGTTTAAATACACATTAAGAATTTGGACAAGTATCCCTACGTGTTCTCAGAAGATTTGCATTATTCTTGAAGTGACATTATTGATTAGAAAAATGTTTTCCCTAAGCTTAATATTCTTTACAAATTTATTTTATTTTTAGGCAGGGGGTTTTTTTGCATAGGAGCAGGTAAGATATTATTCCAATTTTGTACATAATTTAACAGAATAATTATTAGAGAAATAATTGCTAACACTGACAATCACCTCCTTCTTGATGTTAGGGGATTTATTTTCTGTTCTTTCCTATTCCTCTCCAGTTCAGCTGCTTCCCTCATTTGACAATCTTCCATAAAGACTGTGCAGAAAATGATACCACAAAGCATTTGGTAGAGGGACTGTTTACAAAGCATATAAATAGACTGTGCTGTATCCAGAGTAATTAGTTGTAAGCAAAATAAAAACTGTAGAGCACTTACTAGCATGCCAGATGACTGAAAATCCAGGATTTATTCAGATGTTAGGGATAGGTTGCATGCTATATGCTTATAGGATAAATGCCACTGCATAATCAGAGGGCAAAAAATAAGCAATGGGCTATATTCAAACTAAATGCATCTAATACAGCTGACATATCAGTCAAGCCAGATGTTAATTTTGCTCACAACCCTAAAAATACATTTCTGCAGTCTTAAGCTCAATGTGCAAGGCAGGATGTGTTTTTCCCAGACTATTTACAAAAACTGAATTACCCTCTAAGAGCCTTAAAAACCTTAGAATTGTTCAGAATGTCACCATTTCAAATACCTCATTCCTATTGTGTAGGCAGCTAATTTGCAGTGAAAAACCCTGGCCCTCCTTGCCCCCTGTTGTGATGTTTTAAAAATTAATGCAGGATTCCATCAGATCAATGTTTATTTCAGACAGGGAGTTTTTGGCTGAGCTGTAGCTAATGCCCCTGGCATGTTTATGTAGTATATCAGAACAAATAATCTATTTTGGTAATACTGTATTATATTTCTATCTCTTCTTTAAGGCTTTAGCCTCCAAACTGGGAGACAATTACATGTATACATGTGGTGATTTGTAGGAAGCCATTTAGTTTTAACTCAGCTGCACTTCCTGACTGTGTCTCAGGAATCACTGGGAACCTCTTTCTTCTGCATTTTGCATCTCCTGCACTGAGCTTGGACCCAGTGCCTTATGCTTCTTCCTGCTCTTTTCCCTTCCATTTGTGCTGTGCAAAGCTAGATTGTTTGGCATCTTGTTTGCTTTCTTTGACAGTTGAGCATTCCTGCCTTCCCTGTGAGGGGAAGAACACACAGAGAGGCAATTACAGGAGCCAAACAATGCTGTACATCTGAAGCAATTCATATAGCTGCTCCTTGTATGTGGCTTTGCTTTTAAGTTATGTGGTTCCATTGGAGTGCTTTGGTAGCTTCTCATAAAAGATTTCAGCTTAATCAGGGAAGGTTTCTTTGGCAGACCAGTCCAGTGGTTTATCATCTCCTGGTTGTATGCAAGCATAGAGTTCATCTTTTTCATCCTTTAACGATGTAGATTTGCCTGCCACTGGCAATTCTTAAACTATGTTGCATACTCATCTATCATAAAGTTTCTTAAATATATACCAGCCTATAGCCCTAAATATAGATTTAAAAGGGAAAGGCAATAATTACAATTAATATTTTTAATAAATTACTATAAAATGATTGGATTCAGCCCAATGGTGTCATTCAGAGGCTAAAATGCACCATGGTTAACTCAAGGGGAACTATGACACCTTTTTAAAAACAATCTTTTTCTGTCATATTAGGGGAAAAACCCCTAATCTTCCCCTTTCCACAGGCAGTATGTTTAAATCCGCTTAGCCAGCTGGATTATAGTGGCCCAGGATGCTTTCAAAGTGTTAGAAACAGCTTTCTTCATTCTCTGGATCTCATGACAGATAATGCAGTAGGTTTATCTTGCCCTTGTACTTATGTGGTTTGGGGTTTTTGTTTTTCTTTTTTTTTTTTCCCTCCAAAATGTTCTGACATTTGTTAAATTACTTTTATGCAGTTTGTTGGCAGTGTAATTTAGCTTAGGAAAAGTTTTAGCCAATTGCCAATTGTGTGAAAATCTTGAATTGCTTTCCCAATAACAGGTAATGACATCTCACACCAGGGATTTGTTTTGTCTGCTTCTCTTTGTCATGTTTTTGTTTTATTTTAACTTGCAATTGTTTAATCCCGAATTTACAGTAGGAATTCACTGTGAGAGAGGAGTAGAAAATCATTTACAAATTTTCCACCAGACAACTTATGTTGTCTGGATACTGTTTCATATGTAAAGGAGTAAAATAAGTACTTATTTATAAGGTGTAGAAGATCAGTTTTAATCTCCCAGAAGAGGAAGTCAAGCCATGCTCTGGTATGATATTCAGAATTATAGCTCATACTTTGCAAGTCTTCTCTTCAAGAAGAGTGTTTAGGAAACCTTCACTTTTGCCTGAACATGATATATTCATGAGTCCTTTGTTTAAATGAGGAAATATCAGGTTTAAGTTGGCTCATTTCAGACTCTCCAGAGAAAAGCCTACCACAAAATAGATCAGGAGAGGCAACAGGAAAGTAAAATTTCTGGTTTAATGCCTCAAAGAGGAGCCTAGATCTGGTGTGGAGCCAGAAGCACCACGTGCTGCCCTCATCTTGCCATCCCCATGCACAGGCTGTTGGGTACCCAGCTGCCTCTCCAAGCAAGGAGCCAGATATCCGTTGCTCCCCACATTCACCACCTGCCCCCTGAATCTGATGGTATCCTTGGACAAGCCACTGCAGCAGCTGAGTCAGGAGATGCAGATCAAGGGACTGAACACAACATTCCAGCATCCTAGCTGACAATAAAATACTTCAAGCTGTAGATTTATTAGCAGCCCCAGCTCCTTGTTAAGCAGCTACCCTGAAAAACATTATCTTATTTTACTTGAAGTTCGATCAAGCTGGGCAGACATAACCTTTTTCTCCAGTATCTCTACCTGCAAAAGTGCTACCTACTGCTTTCACATGTACAAATATTTAAGGAAAAATTAGCAGCTCAGTACTCTTTTCAAAAAGGCAGTTTGTAACTTGTTTTCTGCAAAGACATCTCATAGGGACATGTCTCATCTCTTTTGCAGTTTCATGTGCAAATATTTACAATAAACAGCAAAAACCCATGAGGGGATTGAGGGGTCAGTGTTTCCTGGCTCTGTTTTGGATTTAGCCTCAATAAAACAAAAGATACTTAACTACTTCATTTCTTTGTGCCATCATGACTGAAACAACACCTGTCAGTATATTATCAATAGCCACACTAAACTATCTAAAACTGAGCACGTTTCAGGGTAAGAAGATTTACAAACAAATTTGGTGAATTATTTTTGTATGAATATTTACTGAAAAGATATTTTTCCTTCTTTGATTTTTCAGATACTAACAGTTAATTCCAATGCTAGGTGTTACTCTGTACTGGAATAACCTTTCAGTTCTTTTTTGCAGATCTGTCACAGAATCACAGAATGTTAGGAGTTGGAAGGGACCTCGAAAGACCATCTATTCCAACCCCCCTGCCACAGCAGGATTCCCTAGAACAGGTCACACAGAAGTGTGTCCAGATGGGTCTTGAATATCTCCAGAGAAAGAGACTCCACAACCTCTCTGGGCAGTCTGTTCCAGTGCTCTGGCACCCTTACTGTGAAACAATTTTTTCTTGTATTCACATGGAACCTCCTATGCTTCAGCTTACAGCCATTGCCTCTTGTCCTGTCACTGTCATGTAAATAAAGAAAAAAATTTGAGAGTATGTTTGACTCAAACATTTGAAAGGTTAGTTTATAGACTCCGTAGCTTTATACAAATAACTTAAAATCCTTTTAAATTTGGAAAAATATACATGTCTAACTTGTAAGTTAACAATGTCATACGTATTTAGGAGGACATCAGTCTCTTTATGGACAAAGAGGATTTCTCACCCTAAATCTTTTAACAAGAAAAAATCAAGGAAGTATTGTCATTCTTTACAATACATTTGTTACTGAACAAAAATTCTTTGCATCTGGCATTTTCATTTAGCCAGCAGGTAATTTTCATCATTTGCTAACATATTATGTCCATAATAGAAGGGCAATAGATGATCCAACAAAAACAGTTGACATCTATAAAGCATATTAAGTATTGACATCTGGCTTGGGACTTAGACAGAACTGAACTGATGACAAAGCAAAGGAACCTTCTCTGAGAATGTTACATAGTAAAAAACACCAGAAAGTGTCTACCATAAATTACTTTTCCATTTTATTTCCTGAGTCAACTTTTTCTAAAATGAATAAATACATCTTCTTGATGACTTTTCCAGCCATGTTTTAAAAGAGGAAATGGAAAAGCCTGTGGTTGATGTATTAAAAGCAAAGAGAAATCTGTGAAAGCTTCTTTATGTTTCCTCTTCATACCAGATAAGATTGAACTCTGACTTTCATGTAGGAAGCTTATGGGAATGGACAAATATTATAGATATTCTGAAAACAGCAACAGATTGTGGCTGGTGATCTTTGCACAGATTGTTTATGGAAATAAATAAATGAAAAAAGTATTTGTGCAGGCCCTATAGGCAAGCCCAGGAAACATGACATGTTTGAGAAGAACATGAAGAGCTGATGTTTGACTAACAGGAGACAAGACTCTAAGCCACATCTTATTGTGATACTTTGTGTGGTCAAAGATTGCTTAAAGGGCCAGGTACAATAGGGAGCTTGTAATGAACAATGAATAAACAATTGACAGCAAGGCGTTTCTACTGGTTTGGGGGGGTGTGGGGGGGTGTTGTTCTCCCCTTTTAACCCTCTCTCAAAGCCAGGATAAGCAAGATGTCTCCCCTACTGTTACAAACTACTTCCATACAGGGATGGTGGGGATGGTTCCAGTGACCACATTTCAGAAGAGGCCATTGCACTCAGGCATCAGGACTCTGATGGATTTTCCATTTCTACCAAGCCCCCAGCATTGCTTTAGCAGAATACACCATTATTCATGCTTCAAACTCCCTTTTGTATTCATGTAAAGCAGCCTGACCATAAATGAGAATCAGTCCCAGATGTCATTACAGGAAATACAACATGGGAAAAATGCATAGCCCTACAAATATAGAAACCTTTCCTCTCTCCTTCCATTTTCAAACCTGAAATTTTCCTTAGACATATAAAGATACATATAATTAAGGACATTGAGTTGGCTGTAGGGATGCAAATTTGCTCTAAGTTGGGCCATTGAAGCAGAAGTGGTGAAAGAGACCACTAATCAAGGAGAAAAACATTTATAGAAGGAAGGAGGGGGCACATAATGCCTGTCCACAGATCAAGGAGTGGCCTTGCACCTGCAGTGGGCCCCATTACAGAAGTGACATTTTCCCATTCCCAGTCTTCACCCAGAGCCTGCCTTCACCTTACCCTTGGTAAGGGTCAGAGGACATGAGAAGACACTTTTTGCATTTGGATAGCATGATCAGAGGTGTGCGTGGCTGGAACATCATATCCACAGCTTCTCAGAGTCTTACAGGCAGTGAGATCACAGACATCAAGTGCAAAGAGTTGCTACCATACTTGGGGGGGAAAAGAGGATCACTGGAATGTACAATGTAACTGATACAAACCAGTATCAAATTCCCTTGCGTTTCATTGCATGAGTTTGCAAACTGGGACTTTCCCCCAGGTTTGCTGATGAGCAGTAACCAGCCTCAGTGTGCAGTTGCAAGGGCAACAGTGGGGCTGTGACCTCCAACATGGTCCCACTCAGCACCCACAAGACTGCTGGGCTCCAAATGCATCCAGTGTATGACTCTTTTCAGAGAAACTCCATTGCATAGTAGTTGCTATATGCAGCTACAAAGACACCCTGTGTGCAGTCCTTCTGACGCAGGGACATGGCAAATCTCAGGCAGTGAGAAGGTAGAAGTTGTACCTATTTGCTATTTTCCTCCTTTACCCAGGTGTCAATGTAGGATGACAGGGCCAGTGGAAACCATCAAAGCTGAAATATCCTTTAGCAATTTCTTTTACCTGAAGACTTATTATGCAGCTGTCCCAAAGTTCGCAACATTTGAAGAAAATCAATTTGTATGAAAGAGGAGCTCTGTACATTTAAATATTTGGTGTGAGTCCTCATTTTGCTGTTTCAGAAGTAAATCAAACACAGTGATCACTAAGTGACACACCAGGCAGCTCCAGTTTGCCATTGGATACTGGTTTCAGTACACTGAAGCTTCTGGAAGATCTCATCTGCTCCCAAGAACAGCACAGGGGGCATGGGGATATTTGTTTCCTAAAGCATTTTTAAACTGGTTGGATGTGGAAAGGCAGCAACATCTCTGAGTAACTAGGGGTGGAGGCACACTGTTGAATTGCACTTAAAACCTTTTGCTTTCTTCTGTATGCACTTTGCCTCTTCCTGAAGGCCTTGCTTTTTCAAAGCACTACTTTAATCTGAGGGCACTTCTGATTAAATGAAGAACAGAGACCAGTTGAGTTTCTCCCATCTGAAGCCTGACAAGGAGCAGGAGATACCTTCATGGCAGTTCATGCCTGCTTGTGTGCTCTGAGGGCAGGGCAACTCCTGCCCCATAGCCTGCCCGTTCCTGTGGCTGCCCCAACACACACTCATGGCTCTGCACCTCTCTGAACTCACTCAAGTCTGCATAGTCCATGCTGACAGCTGCACCCTGACCCAGACACCACCACTGCCAGACACCAGGAACGGTACAGAGCAGGGCTGAAAACACACAATTTAGCTCATTCCTTCCTACGCTGAGAATAGGTTGTGCTGGATCAGTCCTACAGGATCCCCTACGCTGTGGGGAGGAATTAAATAGCACACTTGGACACCTTCACAAGTAAATAAAGGCATGCGTTACTGACCAAGAAAGGCCACGTTTAAGTAAACTTTTATGATGCAATTTGTCATTCAGGACAAAGCCTCCTTCCGCCAAAACTCAACATTTGAGATCACTCCCTGTCCCCTAGAGTTCCTCTTTCCCCAATGATGATAATCTTCCTTTCTTATATTACCAATACAGTGGGAATGCTTTCCTATAGTATAGTTTCTTGCTGAGTGATGAATTTAAAGGAGGATGATGTAAATTCACCATCATTTTATTCCCTGCAGTGGGGAGAAAAAAAAAATGTTGCTACTCCAAAGTCAGGGGATCAGTTAATGCACCCACATGCCAGTGTTTCAACTCACCTGTTAGAAATGCAGTAGGACAGGAGACCCTGCCATTGAATGATTCTGTGAATGCTGCTTATTCTATGTGAAATAAAGCTAAAGCTGTGCCTCATGAAACCATGGTGTTGGTCTGCACACCTGAGACAAGATGGGACATTGCCTGAGACAAGATGGGAATATTCTGTAGCACAGCATACCCTAAACAGTTACCCTCAGAGATGTTGGTCTAAAATCTAGACATTACCCTTAGTTTTCTGTTGAAACTGTAAAAACATTCATATTTTTTCTTAGCTTGCAGGATGAAGTTTGTGATCTTATTGGTGAGTAAAATTGCATTAAATAGTTATTCCTGTGTCTGTCTCAGCAACCAATTTGGCCCAAGATGCCTATCAGCTGTCTTAAACCAAGAACACCTTCCCTTTAAAGGCAAAGTTTTTTATTCTAATACTGTATCCATTTGAATATATTCCATATTTTTAATATGGCAAAGAAAGTCCTTAACAGAGCAAGAAGCTCTCAGCTCACAACAAGTTGAGCTGTTCAGCAACTGAAAATAGAGCTGAGATAGTGAGACATACCTGGAGAAAGCTTTAAATTCTTTAAACTAACTCTCAAAATGATGCAGGTTGAGGCAAAGGCACTTTGGATGTGAAAAATGAGGACTTATTTCAGTAGGCAGAAGTCCAAATGCTTCACCTCTTTGCATAAAGCTAAATCACTGAGAGGAGGATTTGGAGGAATAGTTCTGACCCTGTGCATGCCCCTCAGAGCATGGAGTCTGTGCTGGAGACACAGACACACATTGATTTCTCTGATCTGAGTTTCAAGACAGATTGCTGTGATTTAGTTATAAGGCAGAACTTCAACTCTGAATGGTGTAGCTTGCTTGATCTCAATGATGGAAGCTGAAGGTACACACAAAGCTGCCCACCAGCAGAACAGGCAGAAAAAAAATCTTCCCTTTCACCTAACAGTTATTTGCTATGTGTCAAGGTAGCTAGGAAGGATTTAGGAACAACACTTTGCACAATATATTGGTTTTTTTTTTTTTTTTTTTCTTTTCACCAGCTACAGAAGCCAAAGTTTATAGATGGATTTCCTTTCACAAATATCCTACCACTGGCAAAACAGAATAAACAGTGCATCACACAATGTAAGTCGTCCACTCTTTCAGATGTTTTCCAGAGTTTTACAACCAGGCAATAACTCTGGTTTTCTTCCCTTATTCTATCCCAGGATTATAATTCTATAAGACAGAAAGGACACTAAAAAAGCCCAAGCACACACCTCCAATCACAAGCTTATGCATATTTTACAACACTGATGCACATTACTATAGCTACAGTCACATACAGTGGCAGAGCACTGAGGAAGCAAAAGAACCCATTTCACTGCATAGAATGGCTTTCTAGACTTTCACATGTATCATATCAGAGAAAGGAAATAGTGAAGAGGAGTCAAATAAAGGCTCAAAGTCCCCATCCATGTGCAAGATCTGCATCAGCAGCTGCATTCAACCAATAATCAGAAACTGAAGGAGGAAGCATATCCATTTCTCCATAAAAAAGACAAAAATAACCCCAACATCACTCTACAAAGAATCCACTTCGTTAAAACATATCCTACCAGGCATAACACTCCAGCCACAACATCTAATACCAGCCTTACTTACACACTGCCTCTTGTAGGGAAACAAAATAGCTGCCCAGAGCCAGCATCCACCCAGCTGATGATCAGCTCTTCAGCAAAGGAACATCTCAGCAACCTCCCCCCAGCAGTAAAGAAGAGCTACCTCAGACCAGGAGGGTATATAGGGAAGCCAGCTGATGGGTTAGAACTGAACCTGATAACTAGAGACAATACACCTCAGCTGGAGTTTTATCCAGGGCTGAGTTGCTCCTCGTGTAGAGGGCTATAATGTATTTAATCATCAGTCTAGAGTTTGTATCTTATTCATATCTCTGTTATTAACATTTTTCTGTCTTATTGAACAGCAGTCCACATACAAGAGAGTGAAGGGAAGACAAACTTATCTCATCAAAACCATAGCACCTTCAAAAATTGTTAACATGGGGTTAAAACCTTTACCTAAGCACTCAACTCCTGTTGCCCCTTTTTCTTTCTGGGAAGAAATATATTTTCACATTTCTTTTGAACTTTTAAATCAAACTGGAACGAGTTCAAGTGCCAAAAGCAATTTATTGTAGCTGCTGGGAGATAGGAAATCTGCATACACATTCCTGTTACTATAAGTAAGCAAGAAAAGGCAGCACAAAATCCACTTCTGTATAAAGCACACCCATCTCTATGCTAAAATGATTTATGAGGTAAAACTATCTGCCTGGAAGCACCTTTTAAAGTAGAATCAACAATTGCTAATAAAGCAGCTACTTAGAGAGATGGATAGATACATTGATGTGAGCAGGTGCAGCTCTATTTGGGTTCACAGCTTAAATACAGCTTAAATACACCCTATACCAGTGGTGAACCTGGGTCATTGTAAATGGTACATTTCAAAGAAGGTTCAGAATTACCTCATATGGTGGACATCATCACACTGTTTTCCAATATGATATATGTCATGGTACTGGTGATTTTCTGAGACCTGCAGAAATCAAAAATGCTTCTCCTGAAGAAAATTCACTGTGCTGTTCTGAATGACAGCAAAGAAAGGTCCTGCTGCATGTACTCCAGTCCTGGGTTTACTTAGTTAAACTGAATCTGAGACTAAAATAGGACAATTGGTTGACAACCCAGGTTTGTCTCACTAAAGGAGATATTATTACTCAAAGCATAATTGCTGAGGAGATTCCTGCACTGACAGGCTACTGTGCAACCAGTGTTCAGTAAAACCTGGAACATATGCTGTACAAAAACAGCTGTGCCTGAGATTTTTTTTCTGGATCTTTTTGCACCTGTGCATTGAAAGAGCATGAGACTGTGTCATGCCAGGATGTTACTATCTTCTTCATGAACATGTTGTCTATCCATGCAAGTCCTCATGCTCTCACCACCCACCCTCAGGGTCTGATGGCACTGAGCACATGCTGGCATCTGCTGGGCTCTGCTGGCAGCTCTCAGAGGATGTCTTTCCGTGCCAGGTGCCTCTGGTGCAGGAAGATTTATACAGTGTGTGTATGACTGCCAGCTACAAGACCTGATAATATCTGAACACCCACTTTTCACCTCTTTAGGTGAAATGGGTTAAGTCCATATGTTTACCTTTTACTTTTCCGCATACTAGAGCATGTAAATCCAGACCAGATGTGTACGAGAGCGGATGAACTCCTGTCAGACTGCAAAAAGCTATGTCAGAATCTGCTTTTACTTTTCCAGCTGCTTCTGAGGATGCATTTGCAGTGGCTGGTACCAGTGTGATGGCTTCTGCTAATGGGGCCCTGGGGAAGCACCTGTGTCTGGACCTGGTTGGGGTGGACCTCTCTTCACATTTCACCATCAAGGACTTGAGAGTATCTGTCCTAGGTGTGATAGCCCAAAGATGTATTTCACTGCAAGCTGGGCCTTGTGGGACTCAGTTTTAAGTATATGAAGATTATAGCTGCTTTTTTTAAAACATTTTTTTAAAAGCTCTTTTTTTCTGCCTCAGAAATAAAATGTTTTTCTCTGTTTATCTTCACAGGCTACAAAACTCTTAAGGGATTCCTTCTACAGTAAAGGTTTTCATCAAGGAAACATGTGTCTTTTATTTTCAGAACATTGTATAGAGGTATTGTGCCATGCATGAGATTTTTATTCGCAATAAATAGTAGGTAATAAAGAAAAAAGTACTCTGAACATAAAATTAACTCATTCAAATCAGTAAGGACAGCAACAGAAGCTAGTTTGTGCTGTTTATCAGAGAGATGTTACTAACACTAAATGGTCTGTGAAGATTGCATGGAAAAAATTTCCTTGAGCTCAGGAAATTTTAACGATGATTTTGCTGAAAATCAAGTGTATTTAGATATAATGCACAGGACAGGTAATGATCCTGCTTACCACAGGATACATTTAGTTAATCAAAAGTACTGCAGAAACACTGTCAGAGAGCCCTCATTTTACTGACTCCAGCTGGGAACCCCACATATGTTAGGAATAAGATTTGCAGTTAATTGGCAACAGCTTAAAAGATTTGAGAAAGGTTCCAGTGTACAGAAGGGCATAATCCATGTCCACAGAGAGTCATATTTGACCCACAGATGCAGGTCCATTTTGAGGACAAACTTCTGCTGACTATTTCCATCAGAACTGGAGCTGAGGCATCTTTTACTGTGACACAACCATCCGGTTGCTTGAAGCCTTTCAGGACAGAGACCAGGCTGGCCATTCCTCCTACACATGGAAACATGCAAGTAGTGTCACTGCCGAGAAGCCTCTCACAGCAACAAAATCACTTTTCGTACATAAAACTTCCCAACAAAATAAACTCCCTTAGTAAAATAACATTTACTGGAGCCATAAGTTTATGTCAGGGACAGCAGAAGGTTGCTAAGAAGCTCTAACCCAAGAGAATGTTTACAGTTTAAGATTTGTTTAGTGCTTATGGTATAATTTGTGCCACATGGTCTCTTATTTACTGCTTCTCCTGCAAATCTTTTTCTATTAGACACAGAGCACATAGAACTTTCTAGTTCTGCGCCTTCCCCCATAACCTATCCTTTCATCACATCTGGGTTTTTCCTTCCGTGGCAGTTCATAACTGAGAAACACGGCCCTTGAATTTTTTATCTGGTCTCTGGCAGTAAAGAAAAGTTGCAGCTGATGAGCCTGATTTACTGAAACCTGATCTGACAGAGCAGAGCACACATGGAACATGGAACACTAACTTTTGTATTCATCTCAGAAAACCCCCCTCATTTGGAGGCTGTTTCCCACTGATATCCTGGGACACTCTGGAGTGAGTCTTTTAGTAAAAAGAAGCATGTTTGGGTTATTAATCATACTGAGTTTGCAGCAGCAGTAGTAAATAGTGAGCATAAACTGTCATAAATAGTCTGAAGTGAAGAGCTGAAACTATCAGCAACTACAGAAGGGTTTTTACATTTCTCCTATCCTTCTTGAAGGGACTGAGTGCAGATATTTCAGCATACAGTGGAAAATCAGGGAGTAAGCCACAAAGGCACATGAAAGAGAAGATCTGAAATGTCTGATAGACCAAGTAACTGCTTTTTTTTGCATTGCTGAATGGGATTTCACTCCTGAGATAGAGCAAATACTTCAAAATCCTTCTTGTGGCTCAGAAGGAGAGGCTTTTCCTTTATTGTCAAAGCTGTATTTCTACAGGCCCTTTCTATTAGTTAAAGCATTATCAAGCTGTATCCACAAAGCAAAATAACTGTGGGAACTGAATGAGTCTTATTTTTTACAATAGTTGAATTATTAATAATAATACAGTAGGATTTTTTTTTAAATCATATATAAATAAGAGGGAAGCTGAGCCTTTGGTTCACTGGAGGGAATAACAGGGCCAACAATTAGCTTTGAAAAGCCAACAGTGAGTAAATTAGACATACAATTCAGAACAAATAAATATGGAAAATTTCTGCTATTTTTCTGAAGTTGTTCTTCAGGCTACGTCCACAGCAAGTGTTGATCTGATGCTTGATGGCAAGTGTTTCTACACAGCTTCTACTGTCTTCCCACAGTACCTGACAGTAGTCTTTCATTCAGTGAGCAAGGAAGTGGAACTTGTAATGGCCAGACTTAAAACCTTCAGTTTGTTTTTTCTTCACACAGCTCTGCTGGACTTCCCATTGCTGTTTATACATCATGGGTTTGTGCAGAGCCTGCTTCCTCAGTGCTGTTCTCACTCAGGAAGAAATGGGAGACTGTTTGGACTGACATTGTCCAGCCTTTTCACTTTTCTAGGCAATACAGGTGATGCCTTATGGTAAAGAAAATAGTTTTTTTTCTTCCTGATGTTCTTGAGAGCAATGTTTGTGAGCTAATAAAAAACGAAAGATGTATTGGTGGGTTTAGGTCAACACAAAAATGCAAAACCGAAGATATAAACAAGAGAAAGGTTGTTTCCAAGTCCTTCATATGGTTCTTTTTCTTTGTTCTGTGACAAAAGAATATATACAGTGGAAACTACCTTCAGGTGTGAAGCTTATTTCTCTCATATTTTAGCTCTGTTAAAAGGATAGCCATAGTCTGGAAAAGGGAAGAGGTCCCACCTGCATGTAACTTTGGTTACACTGGAATGGCACAGGTCTGTCCTCACTATAGTGCTGCGCACTCTGAGAGCACTGGTTTCTCCTCAGTGCGTAAGGGTAGATAGCCTCACCCTGGAGCTCTCTGCCTTTCTCTTCACACTTCCTGCCCTGGCTCCTAAGACACAGACCTGCTCCACAGCAGCTGCCTCTCACCCTCCTCTGCTTCAGTGCCAGGTATGGTCTTGGTCAGTGCCATGCAGCACTGGCACTATCATTGGCTGGGGGCTGCAAAAAAATTCAGCACAAACGATCCACTGAGCCTCTGCTGACCTGCAAGTGCCACAGATAGGAGCCCTGACTGTGCCAGTGCCATCTGCACCCTGAGAGGTAAATACTTATTTATCATTCAAAGTCTTTTTATTACACAGGTCAGTGAAATATAATGTAATACCTTTATTTCAAGTATCAATGAATGGGTTTGGTAGGCAGAAGAGAGAACCTTTAGGGTAGTAAAATGGAGTCAGTGATACTTGGCTTAATGTGCAATGCATCAGTACACTTCACTGTCATGCCTGCTAACGCCATCACGGCCTATTCTTAACTCCCTCTTGCAAAGGTACATACATTTTTTAAGGAGCCTCACTTAAAAATAGATCAGAGGTGCTAATTTAGCTATAAACATAATCCATCTAGCAACTTTGAAGTAAGTTCTTTAATGATTTCACTGAAATCAACACAGCTCACTGACTATTAATTAAGCATCTTCATCTAGTAGACAACAGCCCATAGAATTAAAACCGTAAATAATAAAATGAAGGAAACATAAAAGAGTTTCTTTTGCTCTGGAGATTTTCCCCACCAGAATGAGATCACAAATAGTACATTGTTTATAGACTGATGGAAGTTCAAAGCTAGCACTAGACAGAAACAGGATGTCATCACTGGATTAAGTATCTATGATTCAGCCAGATATGGTTATTGGTTATGATACTTTTGGCAAGAGCTCATCTATTAATAAAACCAGCAAGTATGGTAACTATATATTCAAAAAATGTTTAGGCTTCTCTAGGAGTATCACTATGTGATGTGGGAATAAGAATCAGCATTTTACTATGGAATACTAGAAACAAAATAAGAAGCAAGACATTGTGGACATTTAAAAAGATTCAAGCTTCATTTAACATGATTTCATCAGCTGATTGTCAAAGGACCAAGGATGTCCTCCACACTGATTGGGTGTAGCAGCAAAAACCCGTTCTTGACTGCTCTTTCCAGCCAAACACCTCTGCAAAAGCTGCCTGCAGAGAGGAGCTGGCGATCCATGAACAAACCAAAGCCCTGGGACAGAGCCAGACGTAAGCCAGCCACTTGCTCTGAATGCAGAAATACTCTGTGGCTGAAGTCTTGCTGTCACGCTGCTCAGACTCTGAGATTGGAGATAAATGAGTAAATAACAAAGAATTGGTCAGGACTGTATTTCATTTCCAACTAATTTGGTGTAAAAATACATTATTCATTGCTCACATGTATCTTCAAAAATTGGATGCTGCTGAAAATACCTGTATTTTTTTTTAGCAGGAAATGTGTAAAAGCTCTTAAAAATGACACATGTGAGCACATGCTTTGAATGTTGATCATAAATACAGAGCCTACACCTTTTTTGGGGAACAGATTGATATAGTTGTAGTCTCTGGACTTCTTGGGAGGATGTTTTTTTCGCATCAATGTTTTCATTGTTTTGTGTTGGGAAACATGCAAACGAGCTCTGAATAGATATGAAAATATATACAATTCATATGATGGTTAAAGGCAGTCTACAGGAATCACTTGCTGATGTTAAGAAAACAATTTTTTTAAATGAACATCTTGTATAAATGAATATGACATAAATCTCTTCTAGCCTGAATCAGCTCTAAGTTACTATGGAAAAGACATTGATATATAATACAATGGAGGAAAGAGAATACTCAAGATTTGCCTCTCCATGGCTGCTACAGCTGCAAAACTTTTCACAGCTGAGTTGTTATGGTCATTTTTTATACAACTGTTATCACAAGTTATAAATAATATGGGATTATAATTAATTTCATTGGATACTGTGAAACAGCAGCTTAGATAGTGTAACTGTGATGACAACAGGAGAGCAGCCATGTTTTAGAAATTTGGAGAGGGTCAACCTGATTCGAGAGTTCATGCAGATAAAAGACAAAAATAATACTGTTTCATTTAATTTCCTCCGCATTTCCAATGCTAGTACTAAAACAATTCTACCAAGAATATTCCTGCATAAGCCAGCATAAATATCATAATGATGTACCTCTTTATATTGTGCAGAAAAATGAGAAGTATGCAGACCGAAGACATAATAAATGCTTTCCCGAAATTGAATCAAACATCATACCCTTGGAGGTATTTTGCTGTCATACCTCTATGGCAAAATTGGTAGTTTTCATTATTCCTCCTGTGAATATACATTATCAACACCTCTAAAATGATTCTGCTCCTGTGACTATTTCTGTAAGAGCAATGACTGTGGAAGAGGCAGACTGTAGAGGTGTAAAGAAAGTGATGCATGACAAAAAGACATTTAGGCATAAGAGTAACAAAAAAGCGGCCACAGAGATTCAGTTTCATTCCTAGTCTGCTGTATTTCTCATTTTGGATGACTGGAAGTACATTTTAAAGAGATCTACTGACGTTAGCACAGAGCTGAAAACATCACAGAAACCATTCACAAGGTTGCATTGAATGACAAATTTTTCTGTGTTTGTTTTTTTTAATATATACTCACATTTTCCAAGGCATAAACTGTATTCTAAGTCCCATTTTTTCCAAATTTTATCATCTACTCTGATGCCCTGCTAGGAAAGACACAGGAGACTGCATGTACCTGAACTCCTCACATTGAAAAATGCACTAGATGAAATTTTGCTAAAATTAGAGCGTGTTGCAAGCACAGATTTACAAGAGTTTATTTGTCTGACATAATAAAGCACAAATCATCTCACAGCAATTGGAGGCAAATGAGCAGTCTGATATAGAGTGAGTATTGAGGAAGAGTAAATTAGAATTAGAATAACAAAAAGGTATTTTCTTTCAGGGTATTGGCTGTGAGTCTAGGATTTTCAGGATGCCTAACATAAAGTTCTACCGTTAAATGTGTGAATAGAATTTTAATCTATTTTTACCAATTTCAATCATTAGCTCTTTTCTAAGATTCAACATACTTATTAAGAAGAAGAGTTTCAGCTAATGATGTCAATACAATTGAAAGGTTGTTCAACATCCTTTTTCTTTAGCAGATGCTCCAGAACTACCAATCCCCTGATTACTTATTTAAAGGAAACTAAATATAGCTTCTTTTATTGTTTTAGTATCTAGCAAATAAAACAGCTGTCAGCAATATGTTCTTCTGAGAGACATTCATATGAACACTCTTTTATTTCTAATTTCAAAAATATGGCCATAGTCAACAGTCAACACAGACAGGTGTGCATTCCAAATATAAATGTTGCACTTTCCAGCACATATGTACATTCACTATGAAGAAGGCAATGCCAAGTTTTACACAGTAGAAAAGCGAGAGCTCTAAAATGTATACCAAATGTCTTGACACTGTCAGATGGTTACCAGGTGCCTTATTCTATGGATTTTACATTATTAGGGACATATTAAAGAAATGTGATTTGTGGTGCAATATGTCACTCAAACTGCTAAACTCAGGCGTTGAATTATGTCGTGTAAAATAATTTCTCACATTTGACAGATGTAAGTGGCCTAACATATGGAAGATTTTTTTTGTCCTGGGGGCTCTGTGAGCATTATGCAGATATTTTCAAGCGGGCAAGACAAGGATCTGGAACAGGATGAATGACAAAAAGGTGCTGCCCTTGCTCATGACCAGGTTGAATCGGTCCACAGGTCTCTATAGTTCTGAGGGAAAAAAAAAAAAAAGAACACCCAAAATTCTAGCTTCAGAAACTAGCTACAGACTTTTACCTCACATACAGTGAGTACAAGAGTAAACAACAAAGTCCTGGCCATGCTGATGCCATTGGCAAAACTCCTATGGAGTTGTAATGAAACCCTGGTCATTGACTCTAACAGGTACTATTAGACTATCAAACCATGAATTAGATAGGCACTGACATAGAAGTAGGCGTTGGTTAATTTGATATGACACATTTTGTGAATTAAACCTCACTTTTTGTCTTTGTACAACCTCTAAGTGAAGATACTGAAGTTCATAAATTTGCGAGTTTCTTTTCCCACAAAACAGTGCACAAGCATTATTTTTAAAGCAGAAAGGGAGGGGAAATAGAGGAATGAAACCAAGCATTCTAAGGTATTTTTGTATGAGTATTATTTCACTCAGCTAGCAATAGCGGGTATTTCATATTTTGAAATGAGGGCACGATAGCTGCAGCCACAAACATTGACAGTCCTGCTTTGCTCACAACCCCCTTTTTTATGTTTGTATACATGCCTGCAATATGTTACATGTCCACGCATTTCTCATACAAGTGTCAGACTCAGAATTGCCACCACGTGTGCTTTCATCTCTGAGCACTGGAAACATGCCCTCTACTAGCAGTGGTCAGGAGCACCTTCCATGAGCACACAGAACACCATCAAAAGACTTTACAGAAACAGAATAAAGAGAGCAGCTCACTGACAACAGTTTACTGCTTTAAAGGAAATGTCTGAGTCTGCTACTGACCCAGAAAGCCTTTATTAATGGCTTATGGATTTTAGTTAATGTAATTTTAATAAGTCTAAGTTAATCTTGAGTAATGTATCGGTATGGAAACAATCTAGTTCAAAGGATGATTAATCTGTTCCAGTGTGATAAACGTTAAGCAAAGATAATTAATTCCAGATTTTTAGATTCAAGAACTTAACCTTCTGAATGGTTAATCAAATACATACAATGCTAAGATAATTCAGGAAGTCTGATCACATCTCACGTGCCCTACTAGAGGCCTCATCTATCATAAAAGAAATAATCTCATTCTCAGAGCAATTTGACAGACCAGTCAGATGTTGTACCTATAACCATCCATCCCACAACTAGTCATCCATCCAAAACAAACTGCTTGGGCATTCATCTGAGTTCTGTAATCCATGTGCTCTTTCACACAACTTTGCAAGTGTATATGATCTCCTGTTGGAAGCATTCAATTTATATAATCCCAGACCAAAGTGATATTAAATCACTAAAATTTGGATCAAATCTGGCAACCTTGGACATACCTTTAAATATTTCACCCATATCTACAGTTCTTAGGTGCACCTCTCCACACTTTGGGAAGTGAAGTCTGACATGCAAAATGAAGTATGAGGTACACCACTATAACCCAATATTTGTCTGGGAGGTAATAGTTAACAGTAAAATAAACTTTTCCCCATTTAAGTAAATCACGCTGTGAGACTAACAACTATAAGATTTTAAAACGTAAGTTTTTGCCAGAAAATGAAAACCCAGTGCATTTAGGATGTTCCTGAATAAGTAAGATGATTCATAGAAAATCTATTGAGGAGGGCATTTGCTGTTATAACTATAGTCTTCCTGTAAAATTTGGGCTACTTGTGCTAGAGGCAAACAGAAAAAATTAGCACCAGAGAATAATTACTGAGTTCACAGAGAGGTCTTTTTGGCATGACTGTCTGGTTTCCAGTACTTGATTGGCCAAATTACAGCTGCCACTGAAATGTGCCATTTGCGAGCAAAATGAAAAGGCTATTTCAAACAAAGTCCTCACTGTTGAGTTGTATAACCCTTGGTAAGTACATCATCCAGAGTTCCTGAAACTTCCACAGCTAATGTAAATAGCAAGTTGTAAAACAAAGACAAAATGGAAATGAACAACAAGTCCTGGGGCTAAATTATATCTTCATTTGGACTGCTGCAGCTGAAGTGACTAGAGAGCTCGTGCATTAGACTCTTGTATGTACAAAGCTATTTCTAATGTAACTCTAATCTGATTTCCAAAATAGGCTTTAGAAAATTTTTAGACAATATGTTTGTTCGTGCCTGGAAAAAAGTTTGAAGAAAGGAAGTCACTTCTACAGTTTCAATATTGTTCAAAAAAAGGGCAACCAAATCATCAAGGTGTCCTTTAGAAACTCTGGAGAGCAGTTAGGTCAAGTATAGGGTGAATTTGCCAAAAATGAGAAAGGATGCTTACAGGGCTTATGAAGAACTGTGTGCTTGGGCACTTTAAGTTTTCATACTTTGTTTGACTGTTCAAATAAAGTACCTTCACAAAACACACCTACACAGAAGGAGCCAGTATTTTTCCCTTCATGTGATATTGAAAGTGCTCCAAAGGGGGCAGAATTGGATGAATGAAGCAAACTTCCTATTTTAACACAAAATTTTAGTTTATTAAATATAGCAAGAAGACAGAAGGGAAAAGAAATTATTGATATTCATTCAATGCCAGACATGATGTCAAGAACTGAGAAATTATAAGGCTGCTAGAAAGAAACAAGACATTGTATGAAAATCATAAAGTCATCCTGTTTCCAGACGTTAGATTGTTAACAAAAGCTGAATCCTAGCAAGTGGTATTTTAGAAAAAACAGGAACTGCAGTTGATACCACTGTTCCCAGTACCCCCAGCAGATGAGAGTATTGCTTAAGCACACTAAGTTCAGGAGTGGAACCATGCTAAGAATGCTATCAACAAGCAGTACCTAGCAGGATTCAAAGGATGTCTTCCATATAACAACAACATGGGGTTTTTTGTTTCTGTTAGGGATTAATTTCACTCTGGGGAGCTTAGTTCTTAGGATGATGGGTCTAATAGAAATATGTCATTAGAAGACAACTACATTTCTCCTCCATTACTGTAAGTACACATTGAAAGAGAAATCAATAAGACTACCTCCTCTGAATGCCTCTGTCTGGGGAAATCTCCCATGAAATACAAGAATGCCAAGAATTATCTAAATCTCTATTTCTGCATCACACTTGCTTCATAAAATATGTGGGTGCTTGAGTACAACCACATCAAATTACCAAGGGTTGGAATGTCATCAGTAAATGTCAGAACATTTGAACTCTCCATTTATAGAACTTGAACTCCATTTTCCTCTATAAAAACACTATAGGATTACATCTCTTGAGAAATATCCATGTGAAATTTCTCCTAAATCATAACCTTAGTATACCAATATTTAACAAAAGTAGGATATTTACTTCAAATGGAAACTGTTAAAATTCATAAAGATAAACTTGATCATTCAGCTTAAACTTCACTCCAAAGAAATGTAAGCATCTAATTACATATTATTTAAAGGCACTCTCCTCTCTCTTGATTGTTCTTATCAACAGCAGGCAGGCACCTACAGAGATGCCCTCTTCCACTAATTCCAGAATCTTCTGATCCTCCTGAAACAATTCCAGAGCCACCATCCCTGCTTTCCAAAACTATACTCAGGCTCTGCGGTTTCATAAGATGATGGAGGCCTTAAGCTGCTGAAGAAAATAAAATTTATCGATCCTAGAGCACTTTGCCTATAACAATTCTCACCCAAATCTCCAAGCAAGCTTTCCCAGGAGTTTAATGATTTTCAAGAATACCGTAGGCAAAGATCTGACCCTTTAGCACAGCTTGGCTGGTTCAGAAATTTTATTATGGTACTATTTGTCATTTTACCGTTTTGCAAAATCAGAGTAATCTACTTTGTGGGCAGACAGTGAGCACCAAAGGTAGAAGAGAAACAGGCTATTTAAAACTTTATGTTACATACTTCTGGTACTTGCTGATTTTAAACAATTACGCAGCCTTATCACTTTAAAAACAATAGAGCAGTAGTACTTATGACTCTGTATTCTTCACAGCTTTGATAGAGTACTACAGACCTGAGGTGAATGTTATGTTTTACACAATACAATTGTATTGATTATTAAATCATTGTCAAATATGGCAACCTATGAAGTATATTGTTTGTCTAAACGAATGTTACCTGCAAGAAAAAAAAAGTTGGCTTCTGAATCACCGACTGTCTCAAAGG
This sequence comes from Galbula dea, assembly GCA_013399015.1. NCBI lineage: Eukaryota > Metazoa > Chordata > Aves > Piciformes > Galbulidae > Galbula > Galbula dea. Next base: position 1,181,613 of record VWZX01001164.1, on the reverse strand, counting down.
AGTCACTCATGTGCTTCAAGCTAAGTCCACATAAATTACTAACAGATTGTGGGTGAAATTTGCTACAGCACATTCCACTCCAATTCAAATGTCATCTCTGTTACAACACAACCCAATTTAGAAAAAACTCACCTAAACAGCGGCATGTAAACATTGGTGTCATTACCATGTTCGGTGTGGTTCATGAAGCACGTGGCCTCATATTCGACTGCACGATAAGAAATCCAGAAGCAAATTGGAAATAAAGCCTAGGACAGAATCGGGAACATTTGCTTGTGCTCTGACAAAGGATTTGCAGAAAGTCTTGAAAGACCATAGGTTAGACTCTTTCTTCAGGTTTCTTAAGATTTTTTTCCTCTAGAAAAAAATGAACTGTTGGTACAAAACAGTTTGCTTTTTGCAGCATATTAATATATTGATTTTCTCAAGTGCAGAGAGGAGGATGAAACCTTACTGTGGAGGAAAATCCAGTGTCCCAAGAATAACCTGAAATGCCAACTTAGCAATTCTGCACTTCAAAAACGTCTTTGACTTTTATAAACTGGCATGATGATAAAGTTGAGGCTGTTAAAAATACATGGTTTTCTTGGGTAGTTTATAATTCACAGTGGCATTTAGTGGGTGGAGTTGTAAATTAGTAAGTGGATTGTTGCCACAGCAGAGTAGGCTCCTGCTCTGCAGAGGAGAACCTTTGCTAAGAATAGGAATGTGGTCACAGTGATAATGAACAAGGGCTCAGTATGTCTGAGACATTGATGGGAGATCTGGAGATGGTTGTTGGATGTGTAACAGCTGCTCTAGAAATTAGATGTTATCAAAGATTTTTTAGAAAGATTGAATTGAATAAAAAGCATTCAAGGCTTAACCAATAAGACCTGGTTTCAATTTTCAGTACTACCACCAACAGGAAGAGTGGCGTATGAAATAGTCATGTTGTCAATAAATTAGAAGGTGCAGTTTACAGCCAACAAAATTCTATGTTTATTTTGCCATAAGAGGGAGGGCAAGATTGCAGCAGAATCTCTACGTATAGAAACACATCTTTTTCCCTAACACATTTAAATGAAGTAGATTCATCTGCTACAAAAGTATTGCAATATGTTAATCAGGTATTTGATCTGGTCTGTCATCACAGAAACAAAAAAAAGCCTGCTTATAAGTTAGCTACTTCCTGGAAACAGTATTATTGTTCTCAACAAAACCAGCATTTTAATAACACTGGATTTCTCTGGTGGGAATGATTTACTTAGTACTATGATACTCCTTTGGATTGTTAGTGACAGTAAAAGCCTTATCCAAAGGTTCCAAGCCAACAGCATTGCATCAAGAATTCCCAGTGAAGGGTGCAGATAGATATGGATGACAATATAAAACACACTCCACCTTCAAAAGTTTGGAAGCTTCACTATTGAGTGACAGCTGCTATGTGATTACTATTCAGCTGTAAGTACACAAGAAAATATTCTGAACCCAAATGTGTAACAGGGCAACCTGCATGACTGCAATAAATTTGTGGCTTTGACTGCTTGAACTCCCCATTAGTGGACACCAACACAGTGCTCTCAGTTTTCTGGCCTTAAGGAACATGCTTGAGATATGTCATCCTTAAAACATCCCAAGGAAGCTTTCACAGAAAAAGGAAAAAAAAATCTGCATGAAATCATTGTGTCTACTTCATACCTCACATAACCGTTTCCAGTTGGGCTCTGCTTTGATCCCTGTGTGTGCTGGCCAACTCTAGGCCTCCCAGCGAAGCCAGGGCTGCACACAGATGTTACACTACTAAACAGCTTGTCAGTGGAGGAAGCCAGGTTACTTTTCCTGTAGGAAAATCACCAACAAAGTGATTTTGTCACCAAAAGTCTATATCTACCTCTTTTCTGAGGCAAGACACTGGACACAATCCTAGCAGAAGACATTTTTTGCTGCATGATAACAGTTCTTCTTGAACTTCTCACAAAGATCCAAGTGTTAATTTCATTCACCATTAAAGAGATAAAAGGACTACTCAAAAGAAACGCCGTGCTAGCAACCTATCACGCTTGACTGAGGAGTCACCATATGAAACTCACCGATTACTACGTCTTCTATAAAGATATCCCTTAAGAAGGGAGGTGTCCAGTGAGAAATTACTGAGTTTCTGTGCTCTTACTGGAAAGACTCCATCTTACAATAGGATTTATGGCAGTGCCATAGATGGGAAACAGATAAAGTTCTTCAATCAACATTAAGCCACTAACAATAAGGTACTTGGCAGACAGGATTAAACAGGATAGGGCCCCAAGTAGCCTCTCAAAACCAGCAAGAAATGAGGCACCGATGTCTTTATGGTCCATTTTGTCACAGATGAAAAACTGCAGTAAGGACTTCAGGTCAGCTCTTCTAAGGTCTGCCAATTTCAGGACTCTACATGCTTACAATTTAACCTAATTAAAGCTCTGAAATTACAATCGAATATGGAAATACACTGGCTAGAAAGTGTAGTGACCAACCTCAAAGCACTTTTTGCAACTCCAGAATCCTGTCCCATTAAGAAATGCATGCAGCTGTATACTGCTGAGGAGTACTGTATGGATTTAAATGCAGTGTGATCGCTAAACTACATTGTCAAATGCAATTTTAAAAGTCACCAGTGAGTACAAAGCTGCTGGAAGTGGGGAAACCAGTGACAGCAGGATCTGTTTCCTGGAGCCCAACTCTTTGGCCCTGACTGATGCCTGCCTGACCAGCGTGTAGCTTATGAGAGGTGAAGTGCATACTTGTGCCTAGCCTAATAGCTCATTAAATCCTGGCTATCTTCTGTGTGTGCTAGCCAATAAAAAACCGCCGTACACATGCTAAGCTGTGCATATCCTGCTGGCAGAGTCTCTCTGCACCATATTATAAGTGACAGAACAAACTAACCCAAAAGCAGGGCCATAGACATCACACAAGTCATTCCTGGAAAAAGATCTAATTAATTATTTAACATGAGCAGCAAATGAAGCATTATACAGGTACTGAGGAAAATGATCAGATGGCTTTGATTTACAAGAAGAACACTAGCAGCAGCTCAGCCATGGGCTCTTGTAGGTACCTTAGATCATACCGAGTCAGCTTCTGTGAAAAATTACCACAAAATTTTGTCAACCCCAAAAGCTCCTACAACACATACAATGCATAACATTCAACTATGTGCCTTAGTAAGTATATAGTGAAAATACATACTTACTAGGAAATCTTCTAAATAAAGTGGGATAAAGAATGCTGGTGTTTTAATTTTTTCTCTAAGATTTTCTACTGGTGAGCTTGTAATTGAAAGCATGGTTAAACTTTTACATAGAATCCCTGATTTCTACTCCTTTTCTGACCAAAGAGTTTCTGAGCAGCAGCAGAGAAACATTACCAGACTGAAAACATAATCACATAAGCAAGTACAGTACAGACCAGTAAATGTTGCTTTGGTAATTCTTCTGTACATATTTGCAGGAGTAAGATGTTTCATCTGACCGTCTGTATTTGAAAAATGCAACAGCATATTAAGCATTTTTGGGGGAAACAGTAAAATCAAAATTTCATTTGAAAAATGGTTGAGAAGTGAGATGCTGGTGACACCACCATTATCAAGGATTCTAAAATAGTCTAGAGATGAAAAGCAAGCTTAACAAGTTTGTTTCTTCCTAGAAAATTGAGTGTCACTTTGCTATGTGATGCAGACAGCAAAAATAAATTGCTTTGAAAAAAAATTTAACGATCCCAAATAGAGTCAATTCAGTATAGCTACATCCAAGAACTCTGCAGCATGACTCACAGCTTTCTGTGTTGTAAAATGAACAAGTCAGGAACTACTTTAGCTGTGTCTTATGCACACAAGCAGACCATTACACATACCAGTACATGTTAGGATAGAGAAGCATTTGCAAAGAAAGAAGAACACAACATTTGACACAAATTACTAACAAAGAAATACTACGTTTAACAAACAGCTATTTTCTGTGCATGAACTAGCTTATGTTCTCAATCAAATATATATATTATTTAAATACATAGTCCAAATGACATACATTTATCTGAATGTACTGGTTTTCATAAAACATATCACAGCATATATCTATAAAAGTAAGAACTTTCTCAATCAGAATGGGTTTTTGTATTAGCTCTGTATCAGCTGAATATTTACAAGTGTTTAACCTGAGGTATTAGTCAGGGAACAGCAGCTTTTCTACTCAAACACAGGAAATACTTAATCTTACTGGAGCTGTGCCACAGTGACACATTCAGAGCTTAAATTATATCTGTAAGTAAAATATTTTCCTACTGATATTTGTAAAAATATTACCATACACTCCTGATTATAATGGGATATAGGGAAAAAAGGCTGGATGGGACAGCCTTGTGGTGGCAACTATTTCCTGCACTGCAACAGTGTGTATTGTTAGTGCTAAACTACAGGGAAAAGAAAAGAAAGGAACCTAATTTTTTTCCTGTTTTAACAGGACAGACATCATTATCTTGGCCAACTAGATTTCTACAGTAACAGATGTATAATGACTGATAAATATGATGTAATTATTAATAATTCAAATATGCCAATTACTTTGCAACCAATCCAGTGGCGTTCTCCTCCCCCAGGTGAACTGGAGGGTAATCTCTGATCATTTGTATTTACTACGGCCTAAAAGGACACATGTAAGGTTTTACAGCAGAGGACCTAACTCATGATAGATTCACAGACCAAACTACAGCTTTGTGTGCATATCCCACACTTACACACCTTTTCTATATGTGACCGGCCAGTAGGATATGCAGTATGACTGACATGTTTTTCCCTGCACACAACAGAAGTTTTTGGAGGGAAGAATGATCACTATGTTTCTTCAGTCCTGCAAAATACTGTAAGGCCTCAACAGCTTTGCCTCCACCAAGAGTTGAGACAAATCTTGAAAAGGTTTTTTATGATTAAGTAAATTAGGTTAAATAATTCAGCCAAACATTGTTATGTAAGAAGCTCTCAAAAACTGCACATAATTCTGGATGCTCTGGTTCTTGTTCTCTGACTTCTGTAGGCTGTTCTCCAGCTCTTTCAAATGTACTTCATGGTGCTTTTCATTCTCAAGAAAAAACAGAAATGCAATGCAGATTAGAAATAAAATACTAAACAATCAACACAACAATATAAGACAACTAGTACCTAATTTTTATAAGCCTTATTTACCTGGAAAAGGTTTCAGAGACTCCACAAAACTGAATGTTCCCATAAAGGCCTCAAAATGTTGAGGCTTTATGTATGTTCAGTCAGGACCAAACTAAATGTGTTTGAATAGGTTTATAATCCAAAAAAAGGCCTGGGAACATAAAAACTAATCTGAATTTTTATCATGAAAGGTTCCTAGCATCTTAAATCTGTTATGGACTTAACATTCTCTCTTGTTGATTCTTCAAGAAAACATCTGTTATTGATCTCTGTTGCAACATTTTTGATGCCTATAGTTCCTTATATAAAAAAAGATGATTGATAATAATGTTACCTGCTTATTAGTTCCATACATGATGCACACCACAGATCATTAGTTATATAAATAATATAGATATTCATGTATTTCCTTTTATGTCTATTACAGATTTCAGATGCTGGAGTTTTACAATAAATTAAGTTTTTTTAAAAAATGGAATTATCGTTGTCTCATTTAAATCCAGACTTAGGAAAAAAAAATCAGGTTAGAATGAGTAAGTGAATAAAGTTACCTTCACAGTCCTATTTTGCTTCCAGTTTCACTACAGCAGGAATAAGACCATTTTATAATTTTCCATAATGCATTCTCAGTTATATGTAAATGCAATTGGAATACAAAGCAATTAATTCATTTAGAATAGGTCTTCTCTCAGACATATATATCTTTCACATTTCTATTTTCACTGTAAGCATCAAATGGAAAGCATTTGAAAACCTATCTGGGAGTTCTTCTCGGAGAAAAGACAAAAACTTCCATTACTTTCTATTTTCCTTTAATATAGTAAGAAATTTCCTATGAAAAACTATCTGAAGGAGAATAAAACACTAGCCAATGTCTGATTTTGTTTTAAGACCAATTTTATCTTAGGTTAAATGAAGACATTAGGTTACACTTGATACAGCTAAAGATTAACTAAAACATATTGAATTTGGAAGCATAACTCTGATGACTTATTTAAATCCTGAATAAAAAGTTTGCATTTAGGTTGGCTTGATTTATTCCTTAATGCTTCAAGTCAGAACACAGATGATTGTTTTGAAAGTCTAGGACAGTGACAGTAAATCTTTCTGTGTCTTCTGTATTTATTTTAAATAGCTTTGTAGTTTATCACTGATCACAGGACAAATCCATAACTGCATCAAAACTTTGATTAAAGCAAATGATTTGCCATCACTAGCGTAGGGAATTCAGCTGTGTCTGACATTTTATTAATAGAAAATGTGCTGAAATGTTATAGATTAGATAAAACAATAAATCAGAATTCTTTTGTTTGTTTGTTTTCAGAGAATATTACTCATCCAAAACATTGTCTTAGACTGGCTTTGCTGAATAGTAAGTATCAAAACCTGGGCATTTAAAGGCTTGACACTTAGAAAAATCCACGTATCTCTTGATACTAACTACATTTACGTGCACCATTGGTATAGAAGCTGAAAGCTTTTCACACATTCCAGTAAGGTCAGATTCTTGTAATCAGCTAAGGGGGGAGGGGGGGGGAAAAAAAGAAACCACTAGGTCATTATCAAACTGCTAGACATTTATTCAAATTTAGGTATGCTTACTCAACATGATTAATCTCAGAGGGAAATTACAGCTTCATACATGATTTTTCACTTGCTGGGAAAACTAGATTGAATAACAGATGTAAACTCAGTATTATTCCAGTGATTTAGTTAGACTGAGCATCTGTTAAGTCTATTAGAAATGTCAATAAACAAAGTATATTAAAGTAATGAATTAAATTGATGGTTCTGAAAATGAGTATCAGTTGTATCAATAGTGCATTTTTCAGTGAAAGGAGCCTCCACTTTAAATGGTAATGTGGTAAGTAATTTCTTAAGTCAGAAATAGTATTATTTACTTACCTGGTAAAATAAGGACAGGAGTTTTTTCTTCTCTTCTTCCCCCTCTCTCACCTCAGTTTCAAGAACTAGCATTTTTGTCTGGAAGGCTTGTTCTTTGTACGACATTTTTTCCAGTTCTTCAGCTACCTATAATAGTAAAGAGAGAGAAATTATGTATATTTACTTTCACTGAAAGCCCAAACCAAATTATTTTCATATATCTTAGCATTAATAACTCTAGTTCCTACTCTGTAATCTAATACTTCAGTTATTTCCCATGCACAGAAATTAAACAAACCTGGGAAACATTCTGGCTGAATTTGAATGAAGTTTCAATTTGGAAAACATTGTAATATTATTGGGAGTTATTTTTGTAATTCATTGTAGGTTAAGCCAAATTTGTTATTTTTGCAATTCATTTGTAGGTTAAGCCAAATTTGTTATTTTTTCAAAACCAAACCAATATCCTCAGACAGTATTGAGAAAATTCAGGTAGTTTATTTCAACATGATTAATCTGAGACGGAAATTGTAACTTCATACACATTTTCTGATTAATATAATTTACTACCACCTAAATTCCTACATTTTCTCTTCCATTTGATTTACTGTTTGCATACTTTCTACAAATGACAAATTTCTGCTTAATATTGAAAGCGTGCAAAGCCTTCCTCTAAAATGAGAAGGATTTCAACACCAAAGTTCTTGTGGCTGATGATTCCAAAGAAAATAAGAAAAAGGCAAGATTAAGATTTTGTTCAGAAACTTTTTGCCATATATATGGAATTTAATATTAGGTGGCTAGAGTATTTTAGTTTGTCACCAAAAAATGGTAAATGAAATGCTGGTCCACTGAACAATGTCATTAATTTCAATAGGATCTGAGTTCTGCAAAGAAGCTGAACTGTGCAATCCATATTTAAACACGCAAAAATTCACAGTAACTTTTTTGTTTCACTCCCTACAGGCAAAATAACCTTGTCCCATCTTTTCTTCTCAAGCACATTTGTTTTTAACGCTATTTTTAAACAGAAAATGTCAAATAAGATGAAGAGATGTATTAAATCATCAATACCATTTTTCTCCCTTCTTCCAAAGCCAATTCCAGTTGTCTGGTTAATCCATTATGTTCTGCAATTTTCTCTTCAAGCTGCAATTTACTGTGCTGAAGACACTCATCTTCTTTTTTGAGCTGACAAGCAAGTTCTTCATTTTGAAATTCCACCTTTTCTAATTGCCTTTATGCAAAACAGATCAATGCATTATAATTCACTATAGCAGAAAACTGTAGAAATTACTTGCAGCCAGATTTGTTTAAGTTACCTTTTAAGTTCCTCGTATTTCTTCTGAATGTTACAGTTTTCTTCTTCTAAGGAATGACTGCCCCCAGAACTTACACTGTCTGCCTTCGTTGAAAATAATTCACTCCCAGTTGAAGAGGCCTGCATAAAAGATATTACAGAAAAAAGTGAGCTTGCCTATTAAAATCCAGTTAGATACTTTAATTGTCATTTCAGGTAAACACTGTATTATATTCAAGTAAACATTATCTTGTATCAATGCAAATAAAATACAGCCAAAGTAACAGACTAAAACTTTATGTGAACACTTTAAGACTGAAAATTTGCTATGTAACAATGTGAAGTCCTAACAAAACCCATATGCTGCTCATGCAGCCTTGTGTATGAGAAGTTGGCTGGGTCTACCTCCTTGTGAGCTTTGACTCTAAAGATTTAGATTACAGCAAAAATAAATTTGTTCACACTGCAGTCATATGAAACATCAAAATAATATCACATGCATATATAGTTATCAAAGAACAGTGCAGCACTGGCAAAGGATTTCAGAAAGCAGTGAGTATTAAAAAAGATGAATCAAGTTCATAAAAAGAGGTATATCAGTAGCAGATGCTGAAGAAAGCAAGAAGCCAAACTGTCTTCCCCTGCCTAGAATCCAGACTGACAAACTTTTACATGTTTTCTTTAAAATCTCTTAACAGTAGTAACGAGATTATTGCTCTTCCTATCATCTATCAATGGCAGATTAGCAAATAAATAAATAAACAGCTACATCACCAGCCTGCTGGTACGATTATTTAAGGAGCAACCTCCATCATTCACTGGACTACCTCAAGCAGTTCTATGCAGTCATTTGAATTAGTCTGGCTGATTTTATTTATGTGAATTACAGACTGTTCAGCTAGCAGACTGGTAGTAGAAGAAACCTTCGGCAGAGGGGTAGTAAACTGAACTCCAGCTGAACCCAGAAGAGGGTTTCTGCACATGGTGCAGTTACTTCAAAAGGAATTTTCCTAAATTCTGGTCATAGCACCAAGGGTCAGAATCTCTTCAGGACGTTACCAAGATTTAATGCTGAAATTTAGCAGCTGTTCCACCAGACTATTCCCCCTTACTTCACTATGCTTAACAGATTTTTGCGTTTATTCAGACAAACATGCAGTTAGATTAAAATAACATTTCATTTTTTACATGGACCTCAAAATTAATTGTTGCTTCAGTACTTTGCTAAGCAAAGATGGATACATGAGCTTACAAGCACTCCTAGAAGGAGTATTTAAAATGATACAAACAGGAACAAAGTTTGACGCTATAAAAATCATCTTGATGAGAAATCTATAAGAAAATCAAAGGCTATTTTTTATAAGCATATAAAGTCTATAGGGACACAGAGACTCACTGTTTCAGCTGAAGTTTTCCCACTAACACAGGAAGCAGATTAAGCCCCTTTCCCACCCTACTGATTGAAACACCTTTGTCAATTGTACTAGCAAAGTATTCTCTTCTATCTCAAAAGCACATCAAAAAGAAAAAAGAGTGAAAAAAGAACAATAAAACAGAACAACACAAACCCCCAGACTTAGCCCTGCCATTGAAACTGGTGCCACAGAAAAAAAATCTGAGTAATATTCATATTCAGGCTTAAGAGAAAATAACAAGGGGTAGTATAGTATTAAAATACTGCTAAAATCAGAAATTAGCCTATTAAAGTATATTTTTTTAAATATTTTACCTATCAGTGTAATCATTGAAATGTTAAAGTTATACATCACCAGTGAGCAAATATTGTCTGGCTTATTAGTAAGTCATTAAAACCAAAACTAACGCAGAATTAAATTATTCCAGTAGATACAAATAATAACCACACTTGCACATTTATTTCCAGGGAAGAATTCTGCAACACATCTCAGAACATAAGTATTCAAAAGGATCAAGAATACACTCAAAAAAAAAAAGAATCTAAAAGTAACTAGTCTTAAAATTTAGATAAATGCAGTTGGCAACAGTTATATTTGCATTACAGTATTTCTACAGAAGAAGTTTTTGAGAAGCAAACAACAAAATCAATCACACAAGTGCCACACATGTTAATAGGAAAAAATATGTTCCAGAAATTTTCTTCCACATAATTTTTTCATTTATATGTAAAAATCATTATGTTCTATGCACCTGAACCAGCAGCTTCCTAAAGGTTTTGCATTTCTGTACATGGATCCTTTCCCAGGACAGAAGCTGTTCCTGATATCCTTGCTGCTTTTCCTCAGCTGCTTTAAGCAAGTCACAAATATGTTCTAACTCCTTTAACTCAGCCTCCATTTTGTCCCTCACCTGCACAGTAGCATCACAGGAAAAAAATCCAAGTGTAAAACCATAAATTAATTGTTGCAGTACTTAATTGCTTTCCATGTAAGTAATAAATCTGAAATTCTTCCCGAGTTGCATATCACCTATTTTTGTTATGAAATAACAGCAAAGTTACAAGTTCACAACTGGAGAAATTTCTACCTCTGACTACATTTCATTAAAGACTCTGTAACACAGTGAACATTTACGAAATTATGCAAGTCTTACCAGTTCATTATGCAATACTCAAAATTTGATTTTATTTTTATTGCAATATAGTTTGGGAAGTGGCATACAAGACACACTAAGCAGCTAACAGGAAAAAATGTGATCCTACAACTACTGCGGTATTTGAAAGAGGGCAAAGAGGGCAACACCTAATGCCATCTGAAGCCACATACAATGCTGGGCAAATATTATTTATGGGATCAGAAAATATTTTCCTCCACTTTACACCTCAGATATGAAAAAATAAAGATAGTATGAAATGAATATCTAAGACACTTTTTTGTGAGGATTAATTTTGTTTTTAAAACAGAAGAATGCAGGCAATGCCAAATTTGTCCCTGCCTCAGCTTTATCACTTAAAAGAATACCTATTTTGATGAGCCATGGAATTGATGAGAGCCATTTTCCTATAAATTTTGTATTGTTTTCTGATGCTTAAGAATGGCTGCATGGATTCTCTGTTTTAACTACTAGTTAAACAAAGCAGCCTTACCATACGTTTGCTTCTCTGTGCAACTTTCACAGCTGTTCCGCTGAGAGATCTAGTTTTAAAATCATCAATAACAGAACTGCATTTTTAAAAGTGATAAAAGAATTCTCACATTCTAAAATAACAGCCCAAGTCCTCAGACATTGCTCTAGGAACCATTTCTCACTTGTTTGCAATTGTGTAGTATACAAAAAAAGGCACCAGCTCAGAAGTATAATATAGTAAAACATCCAGTGAATTTAAAAACAATTTTATGCATGGGAAAAGACCCAGTACCTTGTGAATTATTAGATGTGTATCACAATAAGGCTGGAAAGATCAACGTCCTACAGAATTGTTTGGAAACATGCTTTATTACTGGAAAACTTACCTTATCTACTTCTAAGCATTTGTTCTCTGTTATTCTTTTGTTTTCATTTATGACTGTTTCATATCTGGATTTCAATTCTTCTACTGCTCCTTGTGATTTTTGTACCTAGGACAATGTATATTTTTCACATACATTTGCAAGATGTTTCTTTGAAATATAGAAAAGATAGAATCATTAGCATGAAGCGTAAAGGAAAACCTTTGATTTCTAAATAGAATCTCAATATTTGTCATTATATGAAGTTATTTATTTTCATTATCCTACTCACTACAGCAAATATAAGAGAGTAACCAGGTAAAGAACACTCTGATATCAACATTTATGCTTTCAACAATGGAGAATGAGCTATACAGTTGTACAACAGAAGTAGCCAGCACAACTCGCCCTTCTCACTTCCCATTTGGAGTCACCACAGCTACAAGCTAGGGAATTTCATCCATCTCACTGCTTAAGGCTGGCTGTTGCCTGGAACTAAATCTCCCATCTTAAATCAAGCAACAACTTTAAACTGTGGTGATTCATTCCACAGAAAAGGTACACTGGCTGTACTTAGAGTTTGTATCATTTCTCTTGTCCAGCTGAGGGACTCCAGGAGCAATGTCCAAGGTGACAATGCTCATGCCATCCCACCCAAGCAAGGGATAAGCCAGGCCAACCAGAACATCGACAAATGTCCCTTAGCTACCTTCTAAGATGAAAGCCAGAAGGACAACCACCTCAAGGGTATGTATGATTACAGTGGATCCTTTTGCACCCCTCCAGGGAAACCTTCTTGCTCTAGTACCCCTCTGAAATGCCTGTATATCAAAGCATGCAGCATGGAAAATAAACAGAAACTAGAGATGCAGATGTGGTCACAGGGCCACGTCATTGCACTTATGGAGATATGGTGGGATGGCTTGCACAGCTGGAATGCTGTTGTGGATGGCTATATGTTTTTAGGAAAGACAGACCAGCAAGGTGAGGTGGTGGAGTTGCTCTATATGTGAAAGAGGAACTGGAATGTATTGAGCTCTCCCTGGGGGGGGGGAGGGGGGGCGGGGAATGATGAACATCTTGAGAGCTTATGGATAAGAATTAACAGGCAGGCTAATATGGGTGACACGCAGTGTATGGGTAAGACCTGATCAGTGACTTCCTGATCAGGAAGAGGAGGTTGACGAAATGTCCTACAGACAGCTCAAAGTAGCCTCATGATCACATGCTCCAATTCTCATGTTCCCCCTGAAACTATCACCCAATATTTTTTGGAAAAGCAATACAGCTAGCCAAAAACAGTCCAGCAGCTTCCTGCAGAGCACTGATGATAAATTTCCTGGCACAGATGGTAGAGGAACTAATGAAGAGAGGTGTGCTACTGGACCTTGTACTAACAAACAATGACGGCCTGGTTGGCGATGTAAAGGCTGGGCACAGCCTTGGCTGTAATGACCATGAGATAGTGGTGTTCAGGATCCTGCAAGGAAGTAGCAGGGCAATATGTAAGATTGCAACCCTGGACTTCAGGAGAGGTAACTCTGACCTCTTCAAAGACCTACTTGAAGGAATCCTATGGGTTAGGACTCTAGAAGGTAGAGGGGCCCAAGAGAGCTGGTTAATATTCAAGCACCACTTCATCCTCGCTCAAGACTGATGCATCTCTGTGAGTAAGAAATAGAGCAAAGGACGCAGGAGACCTCCATGGATGAGCAAGGAGCATCTGGAAAAGCTCAAATGGAAGAAAGACGTTTACAGAATGTGGAAAAAGGGACTGGCCACTTGGGAGGAATAAAGAAATGTTGTCAGAGTATGTAGGGATGCAACAAGGAAAACTAAGGGCCTCTTGGAATTAAATCTGTTAAAGGATGTGAAAGACAACAAGAAGGGCTTCTTCAAGTACATCAGGAGGAAAAGGAAGACTAGGGCGGTTGGACTAGATGATACCCAGAGGTCCCTTCCAACCCCTACTTTTCTGTGATCCTGTGATTTTAAAAAGGGTTGTCAGTGAAGCAGCATCTATGCTATAGCAGGAATATATACAACTTTGAACCAATGTTCTAAAATTTCTTCTCTGTGAATAAAAACAAATGGAACAAATGTATACTAGTGATCGTGTGAAGACTATTCCTGGATATTATCTGTAATGGCACTCTTCTGTCATCCTCAATGGCATGACAGTATTACAATCACCAGGACAACAAATCTGTTCCATTACAAACAAAACCTTTACTGTTTCCTCAAAACTGCTTACAAATTCAGAAACCATACTTGAAGGTTTCAAATACGCTAGTTACCTGATTTTTATACTGTTCAACAACATTTTCTTGCAGCTTTGCCTTTTCTTGCAGATTTAGCAGCTCATTTTCAACAGAAATAGTACTGTTTTCCAATGCAGCAATGGAAGCCTTGATTAAAACATGGAAAATAGAGAAATTGTGACAGTGTTATTAAAATAACACAATCTACAATATGATATTACTAGCAAACATTTGCTTTGGAGGATAAATACAACACAAAACCTGTAAACCTTTAAAATGGAAATTAATAACTGAGATAAACTCAGTCCTTTGAATGAAAGTTTTATTAACACAAAAAACCAATTTCTCGTTAAGCAATTTTGTAGCTACTCACAGTAAAATAAATGGCATCCTGGTTAAACAGGAACATGATTAGACAACTCTGTTCCTAGCTTACATTTCCACTGATAAATTTTCAGGATCTCATTTTCACTTACTGGAAAAAAATGGATGGTTTTGGATCTCTAGACAGAAGACTCAAAGGAAATTAAAGTGGTTACTTCATTAATGTGTCAGAAACGCAGAGCCATTCAACAATGATTTATAACAATCTTACCCTTAATTTTTCATTTTCAAGGTAAATCTTTTCATTTTCAGAGTTAACAGAATTTAGCTTTCGAAGAACTTCATCCTCCAAGTTTCTTCTCCATTCCTCCTTCCTTTTCAAGTCTTCTAAAAGGCTTGTGATCTGCCTTGTTAGACAGGAAAGAACTTCTGTAAAATATACGCTTCCAAATCTCTCACTACACAGATTAAGTTGTACTTTGACACATATTCCTTCACTGTTCTTATTTTTAAACATAAATAAATAAAACGCACTTATGCATCCCAAAAAGTGAGTATCTATTGAAATTATTGAAATAAGAAAACTATCCATAATAGTGGTCCAGCAAGGAAGTGGTCCTAGCTCAACTATAAATAAATTAATTACCTAGAGCACTCAAGCATACTTCCAGAACAACTATGCACACACATACTGTATAAAATGAGATGATACTGAATTTATAAGGTCTATCAGATCATGTCCTACTAAGAACATTCCATAGCTAGTTTAGGGATGGTAGGCTCCATTAGTCCAGCACAGAGCCACAGAGATGATTAAGGGGGTGGAACATCTTCCTTCTGAGGAAAGGCTGAGGGAGCTTGGTCTCTTTAGCTTGGAGAAGAGACGACTAAGGGGTGACCTCATTTATCCTTATAAACATGTGAAGGGTGAGTGTCAGGAGGATGGAGTCAAGCTCTTCTCAGTGGAGCCCAGTGACACGACAAGGGGCAGTGGCTGTAAGCTGAAGCATAGCAAGCTCGACATGAATACAAGAAAAAAAATTTTCATGCTAAGGGTGACAAAGCACTGGGAACAGACTGCCCAGGGAGGCTGTGAAGTCTCCTCTACAGGATTTCAAAACATGCCTGGATGTGATCCTGTGAAACTTCATCTAGGTGAACCTCCTTCAGCAGGCGAGTTGGACTAGATTATCCTCAGAGGTCACTTCCAACCCCCACCATTATGTGACCCAGCATAACAACACCTAGCAGTTTGTTTTGCTTGTTCATATTACAGTCTGTCTTACTACTATCAGAAAGGTACAACGATGTTTGTTGCTGTCTGCAAAGATTGGACAATTTTGTATTGCTTTTCCTTACAAGAATAAACTGTTTAAATGTGCATCTAAGAGGAACCCCTCTCTACCCTCCAGTGGGATGAGGCATTAGTGGAACTGAAATAATTTTGCCATCATTAGTCTGAAGTAGAAACTAGAAGCCTAAGAACCTTCTTCTACGCTGCAGTAGACACAAGGGTTAACATTCAAGCTGAATCAGTTACTAAATAAGTAGTTCTGAGGAAGCAGCATAGTAGCTACTAGCAAGTTCAGGCTAATCGGAAGTATGCAGGGGAAAAAACATGTTCCTTACTTGTATGGGGAGATGAACTTTTTAAAACAATTGTGAAATGCAGCAGAGAGAAGGCTAAAAATCCAGTTTCCAATTTCTGAATTCTGCTCAGAATTTTAACATGTATATACACAAACTTATTAATATTGTCAACACTGAGTACTACACTACTAAATATCAGTGTGACTACAGAAACAAGAAAAATAGATCAACAGTTTAACTTACTTCTTAAGATCTTCTGATTGAGTGTCTAACACTGTCTTTTCTTCAGCTATTTTATCATGCTGTTTTTTCCAGATATCAGAAGCTAACAGTATGTCAGATATTTTGACTTCCTAGAGGATAAAGGCATTACAAAATGCGTAACAAAAGAACATCACTGAAGAATGCCATATAGTTCTACAACTTTTTTTCTGAACATAAGAGCTATTTAATATAAGATGGCTTGATTGGATCTCCCTAGTATAAAGCAATGTAAACCTTGTCTCAAAAGAAAATATACAAAACTAACCACATTTTATAAAATTAAAGTCCAAGTGCAGACTTACTTTCAAGGCAGAGACGCAATTAAAACACTGGCATTGCATATCAACTGTAGGACACAATAATATTTCAAAATTTAAGATAAAATATTTTCTTACCACAAAAGTATTTGTCTCCAATGTATCTCTCTTACACGTAAACTAATCCTAAAATAAAATTCTGCCTAAGTATTTTAAGAATAAAAAATAAGAGACAGATAAAAAATGCAATGTTAGGTAAACCTCTCAAAGAAGTATCATTAATCAACCATCACATGCTATCTTGAAAATACACCAGGTCTTCAATGGGGAAAGAAAACAACGGTGTGGCCTCAAAACATTGCATGTTCAGGAATTAGTTGGCATCCCTTTGTACTTCTCAGTGTACTTAAAGATCCTCTACTACCTTCTCACAAAGATCAAAGAAAACAAAAAACATTATTAGCTATCTGTAACTAGAGAAATACATCTTTAATACTGACATATCCAAAACGGTAACAGGAAGATCAGGAGAGGTGGAACTTAAAGCTGATGAGACTCCTCACTAAAGTTTCAAGTGTACAACCTCATGGCTTAAGACATTCACTAAATTTTAACAAAATAAAGGCAGTGAATGTAGTAAAAGTTTGCATGTCACTTAGAACAGCCTCTTCCTTAACCAAGGAGCAAAACCAGATACAAACACAGCATGACCAACAAACTTTTTCTGTTTTCCACAGGTGAAAGTTTCCCAACTGTTTAATTTCAAACAACACAGCATAACATTGCTCACAGTGTAGTCACTCACACGTTCTCTTATTCTGGAGATTAAATTTTCCACAGCTGCTTCAAAGCGTTCAGCTCTTCGCTTCTGGGACCTGATTGCTTTCTTCAGAGCAGTCTTCTTTTGCTTGCTTGTTTCCCTTAAGGCTAACATCTGGTGCTTGCATTCACCAACTTGATGCTTCCATTCTGCTATTTTCTTTTCTAGAGTCTGCAGCACAATTAAACATCACCTCTTTTCAAATTCTATACATTACAGACCATTTTGATAACATAATCAGGAGTACCAATACATTTATAATTTGTTCCCATAATGTCTTTACCTCAACTCTTGTGGTTGATACAAGGAGCTAGATATGTACAGCAGCAGGTAAGAGAAAATACATGTTGGGAAACTCACTACAAAGATGATCAAGACAGGAAGTTGAGGAGGTGCAGAAGCGGGCAGGAGTAGGGGAAAAGACAGCAATCTAACCATTGCTGTGTACTTTTGGACATCAATGTAGAATTTCAGTGTAGGAGGCATGGCATGGATGTTAAACCCATTTGTGAGGAGGAAAATTGGTTTTATTACCCCTAGTGACTGATTTCTGTAAAGAATATCACTTTAGTGATACTCTCTGATGTAGGAGTAGTCTGTGCTCTGAATCCATAGTGAGCAAACACATAACTATGGCTGGAGATCAGTGTATCTGCATAGGAAATTTGAGTATGAAAGTTAAGATTTTGGATTTGATTTTTTTAGTCAAGAAGCCTGAAAAGGCCAGAGTCTTTTCTTCAATATATGTATTACAATATAGCCTGTAATTAGATGACAGTACATGCATATAATGGCTCCACTCCATTAACAAGAATTGCTTAGTGAAGAAATTCTTTTTTATGGAAAGTTGCATTTTGTGTTCAATGGACAGTGAAGTAAAAAATGCAAAAAGATTAAGTACTGCCTTGCCCACAATGGACAATTGTTTAAAGATAATTATAACAGGCAATGACAAAGCTTAAACCACACCAGTCAACCACATATTATAAGGATAACTTATAACTGTAATTTCCTAAGTGCTTGATTTTGCAGCACTCAGGAAATAAAATGCATTTGCATTATATTTATTTTTATTTAAATACAGATAAAAATACATTTGCATTAAATGTACTTTTAATGCATTAAGTATATTACCAAATGTGTACAATGCAATCAAGAGGAGAGCTGGGTTCTGCAGCTGTCATTATATTATCTTTTCTATTGCTGGTAATATTTCTGACTAACTAGATTTTTACATAATGCTGGTTTACATAATGCCTACCCATCCAAGGTAGGAAGCTGGCCTCTCTAACTTCATTACTTTTGTATTTTTCATCTACATATCATTTAACTATGAATGAAGAAAGAGACCAGACAATAACACTACATGATGACATACAATAAAAGCAGTACCAGACTCTACTTCAAGGAGAAACCTAGATGTTATTACTTTTCAGGTGCCACATCTTACCAAAAACATGACCAAGCTACCCACAAACAATCACTTTCATAAAGACGACTGCAAGTTCCATTCATATCACTTATCAGTCTTTTGCCAAACTATAGCAATGTAAGTAGGCTAGCACCATAAAATTTATCTCAAGTGACTGATAAATAGCCTAATTGTAGTAATAATTAATGCATGTTTCCTGTATTTTACTTCAGATCTGACACTTAGCTATGTTCTGTATGAATATTGACGAGAATAAGATGCCATTTACTTACTGACTACATTAATATGTGCCAGCCTTATTCAAGATACTACTAGCCAGTTGCTATAAAATATGTATATTATGCTTATGAGAGAGCATCTGTTTGTAGAGGTCCAGCTAATGGTCCCAAAACTTTTCCGCCATCGATGAAGAATGTATGGAGTTTTCCAAGTAAAAGATGATCTCAGGTACTGGGACTCACCAAAGAAAGAAAAGTACTACTACAGAAAATGAAATTATAAAATGCCCTAAATATTCAGGAAGCAGTTTTCATCTATAGATACTTCTAAGGCATTCAAAGATATGTCTTGAGGGGGCAGGGGATGGTGGTACAGTGTAAGAACACCTTCAGTAAATAGAGCAAATATAAAATATGAGTCTGTGTATCGACTTCTTTAACTGTTGGTACAAGTAAAATGTTATCCCCTGTTATAACCACAGGAGGTCACAATCACACCAAAAACAAGTGCTATTGGCATTATTCAGTGGATGAGGTAAATTTAAACTGAATCACAGAATGGCCCAGGTTGGAAGGGACCTTAAAGATCATCTAGTTTCAATCCCTCTGCCATCGGCAGGGAAGCCTCACACTAGACCAGGTGTGAATGAATTTCATAAAGGCAATGCTAAGCTTTCACAAGCTTTTGTACAGATATTAACAAAACCATCACCAGGATTTAAGCTAGTAACTGACTTCAGCACTTTTTGAAGAGCAAATAAACTTTTAAATAAAGGTTGAATCAAAATACAGTAGCAAATCAGGTTACTTTATCTAATGAAAATGTTACTGGGATACTATAACTGTACTAGGTAGAACAAGAACATAATATTTATTCAGAAGAAAACATGAAGGATTTATACAGATACAGACATATGTTAATTTTTTTGAAATTGAGCTGCTACAGGCTCCTTAAAAACTTCAAATGATACAATGTATGCTACTAAAAAAAGGTTGGAAATTAGAAATACATCACTTTTCAGAATGTTTTTGCATTCATGCCTATGCTCTTGGCAAGTTTCAAATACTGAAATCTAGGCCACATACTGATGCTTGCCTTGTCCTAAAGCCCGTAACTGATAGAAATGCTCAAATTTGCCTCTTGCTTTTTAGAACAAATAATGGAAATAATCTCACCTACCTTAAAGTTAGGTTAAGCATTACTCTTAAGTGTTTCTCTTTCAGTCACTGTTAGGAGGTTTACTGACTCCTTCACAGTCAATAAAAAGAAACAGGTTCATCACCCTTTTCTTACAACAGAAATTCATCCTGGGGACTTGCTTATCTCTTTCTATTGACTACAGGGAGATTGCCTCAAGAATCGGTATGTCTTCTAGATAGCACAGTTAGGTGAGTGCAAATGCTTCTAAGTGTGCTTAACATCTCTTCAGCAGAACTGCTAGTATGCACCAGTTGAGAAAAGAAGAAAAATAAACCTCACAATTAAAATAGTTTGGTCAGGCAGACCATGCAAAATATAAATTCTAGTGATTTTTACTGTTTGTGATTTTTCTTTTACCAAGAGTTTAATTTCAAGTGATACTTTAACTCTCACATCTAAGTGAAACTCTGACTGCAATAAGGATTTGCTAATTTTTAAAACTAAACTGAAATACAAGTAAAAATATGTTGACCTGTATTTTCACTTTTAAGTCATCATTTTCCACTTCTTTTCTTTGAATCTGACTTTGCAGGTGAGCTTGTACTGCCTTTACTGATCTTGACAGGTAGTCTTTTTTCTGTACATTGACCTAAGAAAGAGAAATAAACACGTGTTGGTGTATGGAGATAGGCTGTATGATGCTATCTATACTCCTTCAATTCAAAAGCTGGAAAAGAGAAATCACGTTATACAAGCATATTCACAAGCAGTAGCTTATTGCTTAAGTTATTAATGCTGAAACCACAAACTTGAAAGAATTTATGTATAATTTATGCTCCATATTTAATTTGACTCTAAGTAGTATGAACAAGGCCTGGAAGCATGAACTCAGAAATCCAGGCTGAGCAAAGGCACCTAGCTAGCCTAGTTGACCAAAATTAATTTCTAGTCAGGTCACAGTATGATGCCCAGAACCCATCAATACTGTTTTGCTGGCACCATGGTCTTCAGAATCTTTATAGGCGAATGTTCAGCATTTCTAATCCCAAGCAAAAGGATGTTTCTATGAAAACATGCTGTTTTCACTTCAAGATAAAGACAAGGACATGCCAATTGCCAGGTGTGAAAGTGGGCACCCCCACGGGATCCCCTATTACGATTAGCCAGCAAAGTTTATCTTGCTGCCAAGTGATACGTTCTTCTGGTTAAACAAAGAAAAATGCCTGAAGAACAACCATGGCTCTCAACAAACCCCAAGAAGTTACAAAAATTACACCACTGAATGTTTAACTGAGCCTTCTCTGTCCCATCAACTAACACTGAACCACTCCGCATTGCATACACATGAAGTGCCCTCTAGGTATACAAGTACTGAAATAGAGATTGCTAAACTACCAGTAAAATATTTTTGAAACTTTTACAGTACCTTCTTATAAAGGACAGACAATTCTCCTCTTCCTATGCTGGTTTCTGCACTGAACCCCTTCTTTGGTTCTGAGAACTAGAGAAGCCTTTGTCAGCTTTTGATGATTTTACCTCAGTTGGTACCACCTTTCACTATTCATTGTGCTCAAAGAGCCACAGAAGCAAACTGACCAGTATCTGGTTAGTTTACCCTGTGTTGCTCCATTCTAAGTACTTTTTTCCAGAACTATTGCAAATCTGTAAATGAGAAACCAAAACCCACTAGTCTAGATGCACATCCCTCCTTGAACCATGTGACATCACTATTAAAGAAAACCTGTATCTTTATTAGGTTTGGATAGAGTGTTGATGCTTTTAAAATATTTCCGTAGGAAAATCATAGATCTTTGAAATAACTGTTATTCTCAAAACTTTAAATTTGTAAATAAGAATCTAGCTCACTGGGAGAAAACATGCATTTCAACAGAACCAGTTACTCACTTTTTCAAGCTGAAGTCTGGATGAAAGTTCTTTAACATGTTTCTCCCTTTCAAGTATTTTTCTCCTGAGATTCTTCAAAGAAAAGTAACAAAACCAACCAACCAACCAACCAAAAAAAATAAGCAAAGAAATTATTTTAGTGTCATATACAACAATACAACAACAGTGTACACTGATGAACATTTTAGCTGTAAAACTAAATGTGATGATAATTTGTGATGATAAACCACAAATACTCCCACTTTCCCACTGTCACTTGAAATTGTATGATCCCACAATGAAGCCATTCTCAGATATACAGGGCAGAATAAAAAGAGACAAAAATTTTAATGTACTTACAGTGTTTTGGGTTTCATTTTCACTTAACTTCTGCATCAAAGTGTAAATGTTTTTACTGTTTAACTGCAAGACAGAAGCAGGAAACATCAATAAAATTCTTCTGATTATAACTGATTTAGCACTTTTTCAATTGTTTTGAATTTGGTACATGTAATATGCCACATTTTCAAATTTGGTACATACGAATAGAAAAGCTTGCATACTCATTCAAAGTTAGTGGTTTAAACCCTAAAGATTTAATTTATTTTGTGCATAAAAATTTGTAAAAGTAATACTTGAGAAAATGAGTAACAGAATTTGGTAACTTCCCAAATAAAAAAAATCCCTTCCTTACACAATCTGAATGTAGACTGTTCTGCTTCCAACTGTTGCCATAAGACAAATAACTACACTCCAGACATCTATGTTTTTTATTTTATACACATACATATTTACGTGCCTTGTTCTATTACAGGCTCACATTTCCTGGCAGACTTCAACTTGTGTAACACAGTACAGGTCTCTATAGCTTTTTCTTGGTTGTATAACCAAAACTAAACTATTGAATTTAATTACTTCCAGTGAAAATAGCATCTTTGAAGAGTAAACATTAAGTTTTGCTCATCTTAGCCCACTTATGTAAGCCAAAAAGAATAAATAAGAATTTTTCCATAATTTCACTATACCATTTTTATGTTCAGCATTGTCAGTTTTTAAAATATCACTTACTTCACATCTGTAGCTAGGAAGCATGTTTTGAAATATTTGTTCTGAATACTGTTAACAAAGTAAATAGAATGAAAAAAATTAAGCTTAACAGGAACAGAATAAACTTGCCTCAGTAGCATGAAGAAGAAATTTCTCTTGAAGATCTAAGTCCAATGAAGGTGCAGTAGAGTTATGTACAGGTACAGACAAGAATGATTGTGATGATGACATTTTTTTTTAATGCTGTATATCAAGACAGTATATGTTAACATACATTGGTATTCTATGAATCAGTAACTGAAACATTATCAACATCCCAGGTCATTCTTACTAGAAAATATAGTGTACCAAACCAAGTAAACTTCAATCTCATTAGATTTAACACAGTTAATGCAACTAAGTCTTGCACCACATACTCGTAATCTGTAATCACTTAAGCTACACTCAGTTCACAGATTCACTGCAAAGAAATGAAGTCCCTCTAACAGCTGAAAGCTGAACACACACGAAGGAGGGACTAAAGCTCGCAGCTGCAATCTCCCAGTTCCGTGCTCCCCAGCGCACAGAGGGCAAAGCTAGGGTGCAAGCCACCCCACAGCAGCCCTCACCCCAGGCCCTGTCCTCTCTCCACTCGCCAAACGCCCCTGCACCCATCTATCTGCCTGTGGCTCCTGCTCCCGAGCCGCGAATTAGCACCTCCTCAGCACCAACTCCGCTCCCGGGCAAAGTCCCTCTCAGCTTCCCCTCTCGTGAGGCAAAGTCGCCCTCCGTGCCTCACCGCCGCCGCTGCCCGCCGGAAGTTGTTGCCGGGACAACAAACCGTTGCCACGGCCTCCTACTTCTGTGGCAGGCGATAGGCGGTGGGGACTCTTCCACAGCTAACCGTCTTCCACTGGCCGGGATCCGCCCGGAGCTGCGGCGCAGCTAGTGCTGGCGCTACCCAGCAGGAGACGGCTGCTCCCTGGTCAGGGCGGCTGCTGCCCGCGGAGGCCCGGTGAGACAGGGACATTGGAGGCAGCTGTGCGGGCCGCTCCCACCTCTGTAGCCCTCCGCGGGCCTGCAGAAGCAGCATCACTCCCTTCCCTGGAAGAAAGAGGGTTGTGCGGTTAGGAGGCAAAGGCGCTTCAAGAAATGGCTGTATCCGTTCCCAGCCGATCACTTGTGCAGATCGGGTGGGTGGTGGTCATAAGCAGCCAGATGAACCATCTCTTAATGAACTCTATTGGATGTGTTTTCAGATCTAAAATTCAGTTTTCCCTGTATTGTAGTTTCAACTTGTAGTTTCAATTCATACCAAGTCCAGAATACTTGCCTCATTTTAGAGGAGATTCTTTGCAGAGTCAGAAGTCAAAGCATCATTTGCTGATATCTAATAGTTTTTATTCAGAAATACTTCCTTTTGTTTGCTCTGTTGTGTCGTCTTATTCTCTGACGTGCTTCTGCTGCATACAAATTGTTCGGTAGGACCACATCATACAATGAGAATAAACGCGTTGCAGCACTGTTCCTGGAACTGTTTTCTAGAGTTATGTAATAATGTGACAGATCTTACATAGTCGATGATCTTTGAGGTCCCTTCCAACTCTGACAATCCTACGATCCCATGATCTCCATGGTCCAATACAACTCATGCATTACCCCGAAGACTCCAAATCCTATCTGCCTCGCGAGCAGAGCGGCAGCAGTCTCTCGTTTGACGACACTGACATCTAGTGGGCTCCAACAACACTTTCAGTTTTCCCAAATGCTTCACAAACGCGTTTAGAACAAAGCATCTCTTTGCGATGCTCTGACCTTAGTGTAAATGCATATTTAAAAGTACAATCAAATATGACTAGTCGAAGGTTGAAATCAGTATTTAAGGCTACTCTTACTATAAGAGCGCGAAGATTTATTTGAATTAGGAGCTTCAGTTTACTGAGCTCTGTCTATAGTAAAAGCTCTGAAGAACTTGGATCAAGTAATGCCAGATTCAGCACTCTCCCAAACATCTCTCCAAAAGACTGAGGAAATTTGCTTTTTCATGCTTCCTGACAAGGAAGTGCAAAACGACAGGGTAAGACTTTGATTCCAGTTATATTTACATTAACAGTATGTATGCACAAAACCTACGTGGGCTGGGATCCCAGTCGCTGACACAAATACCACACAAGTTCAGACTAGCTAGAAATGATGTGATAGTTAAAAGTCAAAACCATATAAGCTTTGTTTCTCAGTATGGTCTTCCCAGTGCTCTTAAAATAATTCCAGCTTCCTTCACAGACCTCATAGTATTCCACAGAGAAGACAAGTTTATTTATTCCTATGACATGTGGAAAATCTGTAGTATCATGTGATAAAGCGACTTTTTCTCCATCATCATCAGGGAAGTGGTAGAGCTCCAGTCATTAAACTATCATTACACAGTAAAAGGAAGAACCCTTAAAAATATTTTTTTCCCATAGAGGCCAGTTGTGGCCTATAAAATTTTCCATCTTCCAAGAACATCTTCTAAGATAGACAACTGGGGTGTCAGACCAAATTATTACCCTGCCTGAATATTGAACTAACCCACTGTGGCTCCAGGAAGTACAATACTAAAAGGACAACGATCACAAGAACAGCATGTGATTCACCTAGTGCAGTCCCTTGAAACTTCAGGACTTTTGCATAATGAGTGTTTTGCCAATTGCTGTATACAGTCGTAGCAAAACTCCAGTTCTAGTGGTCAGGGGAAGCATAGCAACAGCTGCTGCAAGGATCAGTGGAAGAGCGCACTAATGTGAAAAGGAGCATTAATTCTCACTCAGATAGTTGTAGTTTCTGAGCGGAAGTGGGCTGTTGAGAACAGCTGCTTTCTCATTCTGTCAAATCCAGTCCCCAGATTTTTCATGAAAGCCTGATTGTACACAGGCCAGGCAGCTGGCACTACTGATTTTATAATCTTTGCCTGGTTATTATCAAGCTAAGCTCACAGTTGTTAATGTTGGCACAGAAACTATACACTCACACACAAACACCCTTACCTGTTTTAGTAAAGCAAGTGTTGACTTTAAAAAGAGAGCCTTCAGAGCCCTCTAGGTCAGTGTCTAGTTTTTAATTAAGTCCACATGCTACATATGACTCTCCTTACCTGAGCCAGATGTATCAGTTTGTCCTAAAGCCAAATCCCTGTCAATGTTGGTTCTGAAGAGCAGCTGTAGAGAGGGACCACATTTTGTACTAGAATCAGGTATTGAAACTTCCAGTAAAGACAAGGCAGACAGCCTGCATGTAGCAATCTAAAATGACAACAGATGTCTCCAAGATTCAGCTGTAAACACCTGAATGACTGTTCCTTCTAGGATGCCAAAAAATGTCCAGAGTTTGTCCTGAACACTATGTTATAGGCCTACAGAGTGCAGAAAAAGAGAATTTCAAGAAAGGGAGTAACTCAGTAGTGTTTTAAGAGTAGTAGAATACTGTGGAAATCAGGAAGCATGAAGTTCCAGGTTGTGATCCAGTAACCAAATTTATTTTTACACTGTAGGAGAAAAAAATTATCCAGACTAGGTTTTTATATGAAGTAAATACACATGCACTAGGACAAGTCTTTCTTTTAGATAAATGTAGTAACCATGAGCCTGAAGAGTTATTTTCTCCTTCTCACTCACATTCTGACTGCTTAAACATTCACAAAAAGAGGAAGGATGTTAAAAGTGAGAACTGAAAAAATCCACATCCAATAGCCCACATATGCCCAATGGCCCATCTGCTAAAGGTGGAAGTACCATCTACTTCAGGCATTTTCCCAAGAAGTAGTACTGTTCTGTTTAGGGCTCCCTGGAAAAGCAGCAATTAAAAGCAGATGTTCCAAATCCTACAAGAACATCCTAACCCATGGGTGCTTAAGGGATGGGAGTCTTCTTCCTCTTCCAACCAGATTATACTAGAAACAAGAGGTACCTAACCATTTTCTGAAGGAAAAGATGGAGTGTCAAGGCTGCCAATCTGCCACAGAAAGCAGTGTTTCCTCTCTAGCACGTTAAGCTCACAACTCATGGACAGCAACAGGGTGCAAGCTTCAGGGAAGAACTAGTAGTGTTCTGTTTTGGGAAGAGCTAGACCACGTTGGTTGTTGTCAACTCCAGCCTGGACATACCACTCCCTTGAGGCATTATTGAGGTACCTCTCACCTAAGGTGGTGCTTCTACCTCAAGGTCAGGCACCACTGCTCTCAGTTATTTGATACATATGCCTTTTTGTGGAAGTCCATCAACAGGAACTGCTGATGCTTAGCACCAATCATAGAATCATACTGGTTGGAAAAGACCTCTAAGATCATCAAGTCCAACTGTTAACCTAACACTGCCAAGTCCACCACTAAACTGTGTTTCTAAGCACACCATCCACACAGTTTTTGAACACCTCCGGGGATGATGACTCCACCATTTCTCTGGACAGCCTGTTCCAATTCTTAACCACCTTTCACCGAAAGTGAAGAAATTTTTCCTAATGTCCAATGTAAACCTCCCCTGACACAACTTGAGGCTGTTTCCTCTCATGCTGTTGCTTGTGACCTGGGAGAAGAAACTGACCCCGACCTAACTCCAACCTCTTTTTAGGGATTTTTAGAGAGCAAGAAAGAAAGCTATGAAGTGAAAAAATTGCATCTGTGTTCAAATTTAAAATCTTTGATGTTGCTGTCTTTTTACATATCCTACACTGATATTTCAAGAAATTGTAAGTTCTTATATGACCATGTAGTTCTCACTCACGAGACTTTAAGTACTCACAAGACTCACAAGAGACTCACAAGACCTTTAAGTACCAGTAAAACTCATTTTAAGAAAAGGAAACAAACTTCCATGTAGTTTTTATATATAAACACTTACACTCATGTATGAATGAGACAATAAAAGCTGAAAAAGGTGAAACACACTAAAGAAAGCAAACATATACACACAATAGCTTTCAGGCCCTCTCCTTATCGGTGCTAAAGGTACAACAGGAACTTTACACAGCCAGGGTTTTGTTTTGGTTTTAATTCCTGGATCTGACCTGCATTTAAGCAAGATTGCTTTGATTGTTACAGTTATTTCCTTTCTCTGGAATTTACTTCTTGTCATAATGCCCGAGGATTTCCTCTGACTTTATCAAATTTAGCCAAATATTACTTAGTATTTGGATTTTTAAGAGCTGGACTTGATGAACCTATTGGGTGTCTTCCAGCTCAGACAATATTATGATACTATGATTATGAGGTAAATTACATAACTGAGTGACCAAGACAATTTTCCAGGTGCCAATAATGCCACATTGTAAATCTACTTTGTAATTGCTAGCCCATGTCAAAGGTCCTTTATTTTCTTCTTGGACATTCAAAAATCATGATGAAAGATCTTAAAATAATGAAGATGATTAAAATTAGAGGCTACTTACTTCTTGTAATGTGCTTTATTACTAGCATTAAGTTATACCACTAAAGGTATTTTCAAATACTCCCTTTCTGATACTTTGGTGCTATTTTATACTTGTTTCTCTGTATACATTTATCTAATCAAGCTCTTTTAATAAACTGCCTTTTTACAAACGTCTTTTAAAATACTCCTTCCCAGCTGACATTTCCACTGTCTATCGGAAACTATTTTTCACGAAGACAAGATTTGACTTACAAAACTTTGGACTCAAGATATGGGGACGAGGGGAAACCTGCCCTCTCAGAGTCGAGTCCGAGTGTGCCAGCCCCGGCGAGGCAGGCCGGGCCGCAGTTTCCCGGGTGGAGAGGTTTCCGCCCCTAAGGTCGCGGGGAAACGTGCCACAGGGGAACCATCACTGTCAGCACAAAAGGATTCTGCCTTCTGCGCCCCCCTCACTCGCTGATTTTTACAGGAAAGGCCGCGACCAGCTCCGTGGACCCTCCCTCCCCTCGCGGCTGGCGGGAAGGTACTCGTCCCAGAGCCAGCTGCAAACCCTGAAGCTCACCGATAACAGCCACACCCCTGAGCCTGTTAGTCCCCAAGCGGCGAGAGGCACTACCCGCCCCGCCCCCAGTCCTCTCACGGCAGGGATGGGCGGGCCCGCGCCCGGGCACGGCGTCGCCGCCGCAGCCGCTCCACCGGCCGATCCGGGCTTTGCGGCTGACGCCGTGGATGCGGCCAATCCGCTGTGGCGCTGGGCTGGGGCTGGCACCGCCCTTCGGCGGCTCCCCACTGGGACGGGCCGGAGCGGCCGCTGCTGCCGCTGCGGGTCTAAGGTCCCGGGCTGAGTCATTGCCTCTTTCCTTGCCGAAGATGAACATCATGGATTTCAATGTGAAGAAGCTGGCGGCTGACGCGGGCGCTTTCTTGAGCCGCGCCGTGCAGGTACTCCCTACTTGCCAGCCCTTGCGGGGGCCTCACCGGGACTTCGCTGCTGCGGCTCCTGTTTGGGGAGGTAGACGAGGCGGGCGAGGCCGCGGGCTAGCTCTGCGGGGTCTTCCCGCGGGGTCGCCGCCACAGGCGCTGGGCCGTTCGCGAGGCGTCGGCCAGGGAGCTCGGCTCCGCCCCGGGCCGGGGGAGCGGCAACCGGGAGGGGCCGAGCTGGCAGCTGGGCCCGCCGCGGGCTTGCGGTTCTGAGGGAGTGTCAGGCCCGGTTATGCTGGCGAGGGGTGAGCTCAGACCTCTGGTCTGGCTGGGTAGCGGTGTGCTGCTGTGAGATGCCTCCTTCACAAGCCAGCTCCTTCTCTCGCGGGTCCTTTGCTGGCCCTGGGCTTGGCAGGACCGAGGGATTCTGTCCAGGCTGGTTGCAAAACAGCCGGCCCCGCGGGACAGAAAGGGGGGAGGCTGAGGCGGCCCAAGGTCAGAACAGGCAGAGAGGGGGAGAAGGTGTCTAGACTGGAAACGCAGACAGGTATCAGCTGTGAGGAGGTATGGTCGGACTTCCTGCGTGGAAAGGACAAAGGTGTGACTCGCCTGAAATAAGCTGGTGTATTTATTGACTGCTGTAAACTGCATCCCGCTGCCTTATCGGTAAAATTCCAGTTCTGATGTGGCATGAAAGTATCTGGTTCCCTAGGCTTTTTGGTTTTGATTGAGCTTTAATATTTTTTTAGATTTGTTTGATAACTCATTGTTTCTGAATCGGTCTTCCCCTTTCTTAACGCTAAGGGCACTATAATTGGCTTTTGTTCCTTAGCTGTTGTCTTGAGCTGTAATCCCCTTTCTTTATATAATCAAACCTGGGCAGTTTTCCTGTAGGGAGGTAGGCATCCAAGCAGTGCATAATGGTTTCTCATGGTTTCTCGTAGGGTCACAGACAGGTTTTGGAACATGATTAAAGTTATCTGATCTGGTTGGTCTGATGCGTTGCTCTGAATCTCAATATTCAGGCAGAACCAATGATCAGCAGCACAGCG
Organism: Galbula dea; assembly: GCA_013399015.1. NCBI lineage: Eukaryota > Metazoa > Chordata > Aves > Piciformes > Galbulidae > Galbula > Galbula dea. The sequence continues at coordinate 1,151,260 of VWZX01001164.1, read as the reverse complement.
GAGCTCTGAAAATGCAAAATCATCAGGAAACATTGTTGTTCAAATTTAGATGAACTTAAAGCAGTCGCTGGGGCCCCTCTTTGTGATGGAAATCTTTCCATGCTTCCCCGGCTTCTTCCAGGTCTATATGTTTCCCAAACCATCTCTTCCTTTCCAGCCTCCACCCCTTTCCTCTTTCTTGCTGAATGNGAGATGCAGTTCACTCTTCATTGTAGGATCCTGTGATGGGACCTTGTGACTTTGTCTTTTTTATCTTGAATTTTTACATTTAAATCAGCTTATTGCACTAAATCTAATGTAGGTTTTTACAGCCTGTCGTGGTTTATAGGTTGTGTGAACTGGCGGTTTACTCCAGTATGCTCAGTCTGCAATACTAGTTAATGTCTGAATAGCTACATTAATTATCTTCATAATCTGAACTAAAATTCAGTGGAAACGTGGAAGTAATAATTTTGCTTTACCAGCTGCTGCTTTGCCACTTTCCCCTAAAATGAGAAGTTTAATGAAGCCATTGAAGAGAAGGAGAAAATTACTAACAAGTTCGGATAAACTGTGTAGCTCACGTTCGATGTGCTGCTGGTGCTTCCCCTGTTTTTTCAAGTTACTATGGAAGGCCTATAATTAATATGATAATATTAAGGAGTACAGATTTTGTCTGTGTGGTGTTTTTGGTTGTGGTGGCTTTTTGTTTGTTTGTTGGGTTGTTTTTTTTTAAATATCCCCTGGGTGTCGTTTGTGTCCTTCATTAAAAATTACAGTTCTGCATGTTCAGTTAAATTTATATATCCAAGCATTGCTGGATGACATGATATGACCTGACACTAGTTGCTTTGGGATATTAGAAAAAAAAAAAAAAACACCAAACCCTATGAAACAGTTCAGCAGCATAAAATGGTACGTAGGAAAAACTCTTAAAATTTCCGTTTCAACTCAGAAGATGGTGAATGTCTTGGTAGTGTTTCATATGCTTATCAGACTTTTCTGTTAACAGGGGCTTGGAGCTAGTTTACCATTCAACTACCTGATATTTGTGTTCTGTTCCTTGTAAGGGTGAGATTATACTGTGTTCAGGCTGCAATATTCTTGTTAGTAATGTACAGAAAAATCAATCCTATTGGACATCATACCTTTCCTTCTGGCAGGCAGAGAATTCTTGAAGGAGTCATTCTCTGTCAGTCTTGCAGTGATTGCAATTTGTGGAACTAAGTAGCAAATGGTTCTAGTTAGTGGTATTTGAGGTGAAATAGATAATGCATAGAGTGTAATAATAGGTATGCAAGTCCTTCATCTTGCTAATCTCTGTAATGAACAAGCTGCTCCTCAGTGGGTGGGAGTGAGCTGGGCTTTTATTCTCTGGTAGCAGAAATGGTTTTAATCTTCACAAATTTTGCCTGAAGTTAGAGGCTTGTCTTAATGTAAGTTCTTCTAGTAATTTTGCAGTGTAGACCTGAAGTGTCAATTGGGCTGTTGATAACCCGGTTGTATATAAAACAGTACAATTGCCTTCTGCTTAAGCTGATCACATTCAGGTAACTTGTCTATATAGTTTGAATTTAATAAAGGTAGACGGATGGATTAGATGGCTTACTGATGGGGTTTGTTCCAGCAAGCGCTTACATTAAGTATCTCTGTATGACACTTTTTAAGCTTTAATAAAAGGGAAAACAAAACTTTTAGAGCTTTGGGCAAAGTAGAAAATCATTATTATCTGCCTATCTTGGAACAGTTTTTCTAAGCAGAAGAAGAGTTCTTGATTCATAGCACCTCCTTCCTTATTTTGTTTTATCCTTAAGGGATGGAGCAATATCTGATAAAGGACATAAAACAGAAGGACTGATTCAAAGTTCGGTTTTGGAGTAACAGAGATGGAAAATGAGAGTGGCAGCATTGTTGCATTACACTGGTGCTGGAAACCGTACTTCTGTCAAAATACTATTTACCATGCTGCTCAGTATTGCTAAAATCAAGTTTTTCCTTTAAGTGTATATGTGAAATCTAATATTATAATCTTCACACTGCTGAGATTTGTTGAACTATTAACCAGAAAACCTATTTTATAAACAAATACTCTTCTCTGTAATTAGTAAAAAAATCGTTTCAAAACCATTAATATTGTTTTATGATGAATCTGTACAAAATTTCTGAGAACAGCTTACAGTACCTGTCACCTTTTTAAAGAGCCTTTTAAAACAGTAGCAGTAATACATCCATAAATAAATTCTGTTCTTCCCTTTACTGAAACTGAACTTCCTCATGAAGGCAGTTTGCTTTTATGTAGAACTGCAAATGCTGCAGCATTTACCTAGACTTTAGATGTGCATGCTGGCAAAGTTGGTTTTATTCTATGTGTGATGGCAATTAAAATTTGACAGTACAATTTACTTGTATTCTTGTTTCTTACTGCAAGTTTAAATATCCCACCGAAGTACTCGTTAAGAATGAAGTTTGACAGTCAAAAATGCTTCCAGTCCTATTATGTTCTTAATTGGTAAGCTTGTTAGGGATTTAATCATAAGCCAGGTTCCTCTGAAAATGTCTGACTTTGAATAGGCTGTCAAGTGATGAGATTATCATCGTCATGAGGAACTATTTCTGAAGAGAGACAGGCAAAACCCTCGGTTCCGGTTTTGCATGGTTCCCTGATATGAAACTTGTGGCTTCCCTGTCTCCCAGAGAACTGGTGTTGAAATACCAACTGCTTGTGGATTAATAAGAGTTGGCATGAATTTAATGTCAAATGGATTTATTTAGCTAACTAGAATTACATTTTATTTCATTATCACTGTAAATGCAGCTTGGAAGAGAACAGCAGAGATCATCTTACTGTTTCAGTAAGGCATGACAGGATCAGTTTTATATCTAAACAGCTAAACAAACATTGATTTGTCTAAAAAGCAAAACACCATCTAGTCCTAGAGATATATATTCCACAACTTCACAGGCAAGTCTATTTTAGCTTTTAATCTTTGTGTTTAAAACTTTCTCTAATGTCTAATTCTAATTTATATATTTATCCTTGAGGTTAAACTTGCTAATTTTTGTCCTGTTTGCTGTGGATAGGACATTTTTTAAAGCTCAACAAAGGTAGCTGCAATGAGTATCTGTTATGGGAGAAGGGACAAACTTGATTACAAACTATACAAAATTTAATCTTTCAGTTGTCTTCATTACTTCTGGACTGTCTTTCCTTTTAGCTCAAGTTTTAAAGCACACTCTGCAAAATTGGACAAAATACTTCAAGTGATAACTTTAAGTACCAAGTAAAGAAGAGAGTTTATTCATAATGTTGTAAATTACCTTCCTCATCATGGTCTGATTAGCATCGTCCTGCCCCTTTTTTCCTGATAGTAAGGGTGTGCTGTTGAACTTAACACCTTTCAATTTTATCCTTAGATTTTTATTGATGACTGGATAATGCTTATATCTTTGAAAACATGATCTGCAAGTAATATGAGTGAATAGTTACTGCCTTAAATTTGTCGTGGGAAATTATTTCTCTGAACTGAGTATTTTCAACCTGACTAACTCCTAGTTCACCGAAGAAAAGCTTGGTCAAGCAGAGAAGACTGAACTGGATGCTCACCTGGAGAACCTTCTCAGCAAAGCAGAATGCACTAAATTGTGGACAGAAAAAATAATGAAACAGACAGAAGTGTTATTGCAGCCAAATCCAAGTAAGGAGTCCTTCAGGTTTTTTTAAACTTTTGATTAATAGATTTGCCCATGTAAATGTTTACTGCACTAGGTTATGACTAAATATGTCAGTTTTGAAATTTGAAGGTTTGAGTTAAAGCTACCAAGAATCAGAGACACCATACCAATTGCCAATCCTTCTTAATGCTTGGAAAAGCTTTAGAGAGAGCTCTTTAAACTATAGCATTGGTTCCATACTCTGGTCAGTCTCAGGTTGACTGTTTTTTCTGTTGCTTCCTGTTTAATTGAATTTTCCACTCTCCAGTAATCTCAGGTAGCTGTAAGAAGTCTGAAGTTCTTCATGGGATAGATGCAGTGGTTCAAGAAATTTCATTACTTTAAGCAATCTGATACAGTTGTATTGTGCACAATAAAACCCAGTTTGAAGTAGCCACAATGAACTGAAATGCCTGTCTTTAACAATTCCTTTACTAAAGAATGATTAGATTGATACACCATGCTTAGGTAATACAATAAATTTTCAAGTATGTTTTCATCAGTAGTGAATACCTTTACTGTAGCAATAATAGAAAAAAAATGTAGAAGAACATGTTGGGTTTCTGATGTGTTAATTTTATTTGTTCCTGAAATTGCTGCTATGAGTAGTAAAGTTGAGGATATTTGTTTCAGACTCATATCCTGCAGTTATTTATGGCTGTCATGGCAGTTGTACTAGAGTTGGCAGCTATAGGAATTTGCTTGGTGCATAGATCTAGACTTCAAGTCAAGACTTGGTCTCTAATCACTTGGTGAATTACTATTAAAAATTAAAATCTAAACCTCCTTTAGGTTTGCACAAATGCTAAAATTAATATGCTACTAATACCTCTGCACTGAAAACAAATATTCTTCTTATAGTGACATACTGAGTTGGGATTTATTAGTACAGGTAATCGTGCACTGACAGCACTTATCTAATGCCAAGTAGATAAATTCTTTCTAGTGCTGTTCGTTGAAGTATTATTCTGGAAGCATGTTGCATCCTTTACTTCCATAAAAACAGCAGTTAAAAAACAAATGTTAAAAATAAAACTAAACCTGTAGGAAGGATGCAACAGAACTTACAGAATATTCCAGCTCAAATTTCTACTTTTGTCTAGCCCAGAGAAAATAGTTGTCTTGCATATTTATTTCAGTATTTGTAGTATTTATTGAATTTTTCAGAATCTTGTAATTGTAGAATACTGAATTACAAACTGACGGCTGGCAGAACTGTGTGAGGAAGGTTCTGTAGAAGCATAATACATGATAGTATCTCAGTTATGCTGACCAGTCAGTTTTCTGAAGCCTAAAAATAATTGCCATTAAGCAGTGGTCTTGGTCTGTGAATGTAACTTCAGCTGTTTGGCAGCCTACTTGGGAGGGCTATCACATGCTGTAGAGAGCTTCTTTTGGTTATTGTTAGTGGAGTGATCCTCTCTGGGGGAGGGAAAAAAACTTTCAAACACATTTTTAATTGCACCTTTAGGTCAGACCCATGTAATAGTCCAATAATTTTAGATTACTTATCAGTTCTTTTGTAATTTAGTAAAAAATAAAATATATAAATAAATTATGGATACAGTAATGAAAACCCAATGAAATTGGATCTTTTTTGGTTCACCCTTGGTGCCAGGGAATGCACTGGTTCCCATATTTCTCTGTCAGATTAATTTTTTTGACCTTCATGAGAGAGTAGTTATTTAATCCAGGGCTGATGAAAGTTGTCTAATGAAGAGTGTTATTTTTGGTTGCATCAAAGTGGCAAGTTTGTACGTTGGAGACCTTCTTTGTGGTTGTCCATGCTGTTGCAGGCTGAAATTAGTTCATACTGACTGCATAAATAAGGTGAGCTGCTTAGGAAGTCTCAATAGTTGGTCAGTGAAATCAGGTGTTGCATCTGAGGAGTTTGCTGTTATAATTAACAGTGTCCCTGTTCGAGTCTGTGAGGCTTTTTCACCTAAGAAGCATACCATGGCTTAATATTGTGACAGGTGGATGTTAATGGTTGAATAGACACAAAAAGGTGGGGGCTTGTTTTGTTCTTTGGATTTTTTGTTTGTTTTTTGTTTGTTCAGGGATTTTTTGGTTTTTTTATATATAATTTTGTTGTTCAAACTAAGGAAGAATGAGACTACAAAGTGAAACACTTTCTAGTCTCTTAGGGGTTTCTTTCAGAGCATTTCAAGGAAGCAGAGGAAGTGGGAAAGAAAGGATATAATTTCTGGGGCTACCAAACTGTCAGAATATCTTAACAGGGAACCTACTTAATTCCTACATTGCTAATTCTAGTGAACAGTTTTCACAATCTTTTCCTGGAGAGCGGGGCAGGGAACCAAACCTGTTTGCTTTTGTTAAGGAGCAGTAGTGTTTGGCTCTTATTGTGAAGACTTTTGAACCAAATTTTGAAAAACTATATAAATAAGCTGATAGAAGTGCGAGGGAAAGGAGAAATTTTTCACTTTCACAGATGGCTCTAAGAAACATTTGAGTGTAGCATGACAAACATGGAATACAGTTAGTTTTCAAAAATGGTATCTTCAGCTGAACATTGTTCACTTAATGTTTGGTTTAATGTCTAGATTTGAAATTCTTCTTTTCTTTCTGTTTTGTGTTTGGGTTTTTGGTTTTGTTTTGTTTCTCTTTCTAACTTGTGTTTGAATGGCAGTAATTATTTCAAATAAAACATCTTTTAGATGCCAGAATAGAAGAATTTGTTTATGAGAAGCTCGACCGCAAAGCACCAAGTCGAATGAATAATCCAGAGTTACTAGGCCAGTATATGATTGATGCTGGGAATGAATTTGGTCCAGGAACCGCCTATGGTAAGTAGAAACAAAAAATGTTGTGTTGCAGAAATGAAGGGGAAGAAATGCACAGGTCTAGTTTTTAACAATGTAAACTGATATTTCTTGTTTTCTTCTACGTAAAACAGTTCAGTGGCTTTTGTATCAGTTTGAAATGACTTGCTATGTAACTTTGAGCATTAGGAGATCAATGATGAGAATTCTATCCACCTAGAAATAGAACTTTCTGTTGTAATGATAACTGCCTTTATGGGTGGATAAGTTTCTCACCAGAACAAGTTATTATGGAAGTTAGCTTCCTTTTTGTAGGGACACATTTGCACATCTGACAACACACATTTTATCTGTGGAGGGAAAGTGTAATCAGAAATTAACCTCTATAGTTAAGAGGCCTCACTATCTTTACAATATTCCTGCTTTTCTTAATATATAGTATTTTGCTAAAGATAGGAGCATGGAACATCATTTTCTTCCTTCTCCAGTAGATTTATATACCTATGTTATATCTACCATTTTTACACTGGCATTAATTTTACAGTCTAATTGTAGTGTTATCTACAACACTTAACAGCTCAGTCTGTTATCAACAATTTTATTTTAACTTAACCAAACTGAAATGCATAGGTGTCTTNGCTAAAGAGACCAAGCTCCCTCAGCCTTTCCTCATAAGGAAGATGTTCCAGCCCCTTCATCATCTTGGTGGCTCTGTGCTGGACTCTGGAAAGCAGTTCCCTACCCTTCTTAGACTGGGGGGCCCGGAACTGGACACAATATTCCAGATGCAGCCTCACCAGGGTAGAGTAAAGGGGGAGAAGAACCTCTCTTGACATACTAACCACACCCCTTCTGATATACACCAGAAGCCCTCCTGGCCACAAGAGCACCCTGCTGGCTCATGGTCATCCTTCCATGTACCAGGACCCCCAGGTCCGTTTCTCCTTCACTGCTCTCCAACAGGTCAGAACCTATACTGATACATGGGGTTGTTCCTTCCCAGGTGCAAAACTCGACACTTGGCCTTGTTGAATTTCATTCAATGTCTCCCTCCCCAACTTTCCAGCCTGTCTTAAGTCACACTGAATGGCAGCACAACCCTGTGGTGTGTCAGCCACTCCACCCAGTTTAGTGTCATCAGCAAACTTGCTGGCAGCACACTCTGTTCCCTCATCCAGGTTGTTAATGTAGTATAACCTGCAATCAAAGTCTGATAGTTAGCTCTCTTCAGTTGCTTTCTTCAAAATTGCAATGAGAGAGAAAACTTTTGTTCTGGAAAGAATGAGGTTTTTTATATCTGGAAATAATGGTGTTCTTCTTCAAAAGAAGGAAAAGTGCACTTAACAAAAGTAAATGTTTTATAGAAGACTTACAGATGCTAAATCAGTAATGGCAGGCTTTGTTCCTCTCACTTCCACATGGTTTTATGCTGTTGTCTGTGGCCTTCCTTCTTATCATCATCCTCAAGTCTTGCATTTTAGTATCAAGCATTGTTGTACTTACAGGCACACTCTCCCTTAACTTGCAGAATTTTTTGAATTCAGGCAAGTAACAAACTATTACAGGTGGATAACCTGGTAGCTTTCATGTGGTGCTACAAAGTATTTAATTCTCTGAAAACTAAGTCTGTTTCTGAACTCAGCTGTCTCAGTCTGTTGAAACATAGTAATAACTGTGTTTTTGCAACACTAACTTCAGTTTCAATACTTACCTCACAACCACATTTCAAAGTGGTTTTGGTTAATGGATAAATGCTATATAGTAGTTGGACTAGATGGGACGGGGAAAAGCACATTGTTTTCCAATAGCTAAATGAGTTTTTTCCTTCCCTCCCAACTCTTCCTGACCTAAACAAAAATGTGGTATATGAGGAAGAGGTTGTTGGAGTAAAATAAGTACATGTGATATCCAGTTCTTAAATAGGTGCTCACAATGGAGTTGCTGTAGTTTGTACTACTTCTACAATGCTGAATTTATTCTCATTGAAATCTTGCCTTGACCTGTGATTGTCATTAATAAAAATGGTTTGGTTTGGTGTGTGAATTTGTTTGGTTTGGGTGGTTGCTTATTTTGGGATCTGTGTGGTTTTTCTGCTTGGTTCTTTGGGGTTTTTTTTGTATCTGTTTGAGATTTCTGTTGAAAGCCCTTATGATGGCATTGGATTATCTTTCAAACTGCTGGCCTGAACTTTCCTGCCTATAGAAACCTGTTCAGATAACCACCTGCCTGAATCACTATGGAACTAACTTTTTTTTGTTTCCTTCCTTTGCAGGAAATGCCCTCATTAAATGTGGAGAAGCCCAAAAGCGAATTGGGACAGCAGACAGAGAACTGATTCAAACTTCTGCTATAAACTTTCTTACTCCCCTAAGAAACTTCATTGAAGGAGACTACAAAACTATTACAGTAAGTTGAATTGTGCCTTCTTAAGCATTTCACACAAATTGTAGTTGTAAATCTTTGAAATGAAGTAGTAGATGATTGTATCTTACTGCTTTTCTCAAACTAATGTAGAAAACTTGCCTTTGGTGTATTTTCTTTCCTTTTGACCAGGTAAAATCAAAATAATTCTGAAAACTTGCTTTTTGTAACTCTTGTTCTGTTAAAAGTATGTATCTTGAGTATAAAATGTGTGAGAATAATTAGGATGTAATTCTGCCTGACTGTTCAACTGAAGAACCTTTTTGTTTGTGATACTTAATGGAAGTAAAAATTCCAAGTAGGCAGGCTTTTGCTTTTGAGTATGACTGCCTATTCTCATAAAGTAAACTAACTCCCTTGCAGAAAGAACGTAAACTATTACAAAACAAAAGACTAGATTTGGATGCAGCAAAAACCAGATTGAAGAAGGCCAAAGTTGCAGAAGCTCGAGCTGCAGTAAGTAATTGATTATTTTTTTTATTTTGTCCATAACTTTCAGACTTCCTGATGTATCTTGATATATATATTACTGATATATAACTGGACTGCTTGGTTATGTTTTCAGTTCTAGCTTTTTACCTTCATTATTTTTCTAGATACTTTGTAAGAAATGTCTCAGTGGAACATGAGGAAGTGAAAGTGAATTGCTGGTCAAGGTGTTGGTTTTCTATGTTTAGATTTTTCCATCGAGCTGAATTTACTTGACCCAAGTAAACATTCTCCTCTTGTTCAATGCTAGATGACCTGTACTGCCAGAAATGGCTTGCTACAACTGGCCAAGATGGTTGTAAATACAAATCATTCAGAGGTGAAGTTTTGGCATTTGAGTTTTTGCGAGTGTTGAAGCATATGTGTAATTACTTCAAACTGTTGAGCTTATCTGTGCTTTAATTCTCTGTATCAAAAGTGTTTGTAGTTTACTCTTTCTATATAGTTTGCTGTTTCACACCACCAAACAGGGTGATACTCTTAAATTTACATCTCTTAACCATTCTTGTTTCTTCAAGAAATGCTTCTTCAAAGAGATTAAAATTACTGTAAACTAAAAAGCTTTTGCTTTTTAAATGCTTAAAAGGCCTGTGTCTGGAGGAATAGGTAATTGAGTGTATGCAGTTTCATCTGGGTATGATTATAGTATTTTTGTAGCTGTCATTTGACTACATTCCTAGAAGCGCAGCAGTTAATGATGGATAGTGATTTTTTTTTTTTCCCATAAGAGTTAATGAAGTAGAGGTCGTGCACACAGATGCTGAAGGAATACAGACAATTTAAATACACAGGTACAGTGTACATAATGGAGAGACAGAAGCAGGACTGTCAGATTTTGCTGACTTTTCGAAATGAATCAGAGTCCTGCATACGCTTCCCCTTATATAATGTAAATGTTATGCAGAACTTCTCTACTTGTCAAACTTTCTTAATTTGTAAGACTAAGAATGGAGAGCAGAGCAGGGTTTTGGTCAACTAGTAGTGGAATTTGGAACCAATGGAATGGTTCCATAACAAAATGTAAACTATTATTTTGCTTGGATTTGTTCAGAGTTAAGTTTCCCAAAAAAAAGTATTTCCATTGTTAACTTCCTTTGTGGCCTGGTAGCGGGTATAGACTTTGCTTTCTAAAGCAATAGAAAGACCATAAAGGAATTGTTCCTCTTGAGCTTAGCGTTAAAAGAACAGCTCTGTAGTTGAGTTTTAGTTCCATCGCCACTGTAACCATCCAAAGCTTCGTGCCTGGACAAAATTACTAACAGTTGCTGCTGCTGCTACTTGACCAGTCTTAAATATTCATACAGAAAGTAATTTGCAGTTTTATGAACAAATAATTTACTGGTGGTGGAGCATGAAACTCTAGGCCTCTTACTTCACTACCTTGCCTATACTTCAATTTTAATTACATTTTAACAGCAGTGTCCATGTTTAAGTATTGGATTGTAGAATTCTCCCAGAGGAATGAAAAAATTGTCTTTATCCTCTGCTATATAGAAATGTGAACTAACCTGGATATAGGTGTGATGCAAATGGTTCATTTTCTGCTGGCTTACTTATTTATGAAGGAAGATATCTGATAAACAGTGCTGAATGGATAGGTTAGCAAAGTGTATTGAGTTATGATCCAAACTTCTATATTTTACTGTTTTCTTTGACAGAATAAAGTGACAAATTGCATCCAGATTTGATTATTCTTTTCCCTGTTATAAAAATATCTAGTATTTGATGAAATTACATTCTCCCATGCTTTCTATACCATAGAAGTAGCTTAGATCAGAATTTAAAAGAAATCTAAACAGTTTTACCTATATTCAGTTCAGCGTCTTGCTTAGTGTGAACTTGCAGTGCTTTGTGCTAACAATCTGTTCACCAGTATTCACAGTGTTGTAACTTGCTTTTGTCTCTTATCTATGCATTTAAGCAACTAAACACCTCTCAGCCTGAAGAGAATAACATTATGGTAAATGTCTCTTACGTGCTCAACTTGCTGCATGTAAAATGGCTAAAGGTTTGTTGGCCTTCTGTGTTCATTCATTTCCCTATCAAATGCTTCCTCTTGCTATTCAGCTTATTTTGGTCTTGTTTCAGATGTTTTCCGTTCCAAACTAGATTGTTATAGTGTACTAAATATACTTTGCAAGTACATCATTAGATGTTTTTATCAGAATATTTCTGATAATCTGAAGTATACAGTATTAAATTCTATGAGTTTATAAATGTAACTTAGGCTGCAAAGGAGTTGATTTCTTTTTTTGTCACTTCTGAAATTAATATCACCCATTTGAGGGAAAGGAATTATTTAATTTTTCTATTTTTTAAATATAAGTCAATTATGGGAAATAGCTGGCAATATGTAGCAATTATTCCCTTCAAGCAGTGTTTTATAAATAACTGAAGCAGAATAATGTCACAGAAATTAATGGCCTAAATTAGAGTACAGTATATCCTAAATATCTTGCAAGGACTTAGTAATGCAGCTGTTTTTAGCACCATAATTGTGGAAGTGGAAAAGGAAGGGACTAATTAATTATGTACAACATAAATTGTGCTGTTCAGCTGTCCTGGTTTGTGTGTTGGATCTGCATAGCACAGTGTTCTTATTTCAATTCGTATTCTGGATTTCTCAGTCATGATCAGGTAAAAGAGCAAGTAAATTTGTTTCTTACAACTTGCTTCTGCAACATTTATACACATTTCTTACTACTGAAGTCCTGATTGTGTCATCTTCTTACAACTGCAGAAACTGAAGGTTAAAGGAGGACTGCATTGCAAGAATAAATTTGAACAGCAAGCTAAAGTAATTAACTTCTAGAGTAAATTCCTTGTGGTTCTACGATTTTGCTGTACTACTTACAACTACTTTAATACTCAGTTTGAGTTACTTCTGTAGCATATTTAATTAAACTTAGTTTTTAATAAAATCACTTGTGAAATAAGAAACCAATAATGAAATTAGCAAGAGAAATCATTCATCTGTTTCAGTCTTTACTTAATGTGGTGTTGAAGTGAGAATAGCTTTCCATAGTTTTCCAGTATTTTAACACATTAACTTAAATTCCTCCATAATGTAGTTTGTGTGATTCATGTAATTTTGTCAGTAGTTATGTCTTATGTTGTAATAGTTGGTTTTAAATAGATTCTTGTAACGTATACATTCTACAAATCATTCAGTCTTCAGTATCTAACTTATTTCATGGATGTAGTGCTATCCATGCTCATTGTATTTTCATTGTATACGAAGGGCTCCGGGCAACTGACTTATAACACTTGTCAAATTCCTGTGATGTTCTGAGGTCAGGAAACTAACTAAAAGCTGCAGTTGGTTGCATCCTCTATTAAAGTACCACCAGTGTCTAAGTTTGTATATTCTTATTTTTTTCTCCCAACTCTCAATGCTGACTAGATATGGGCTGAGGAGGTGACGAAAGTAAGTAAACAATTTAGAAATTGCAGAATTTTGCAACCCTAACTTGTACCGGTTTAATGTAATAAAGGCTATTCCATGTTGTTGATTTCAGTCTAATGCTGCAGCCTGATGCATCGCATCAGAATATACTTGTTTTGTCTAGAGCCTTTCAAACTCCCATGGCAAAACTGTACCTGGGGCTTGTTTTATAGTAAACTGTTTCTGGCTCTTATTTAATACCATATGATTCTCCTGTCACAAGGTACAATAGAATGAGAGAGACAGAACTTCTCTCAATATTTACTGGTATGGCATCTTGTTAAAAATGACCTCTTAAGAGCGAGCTGATTTGAAAATTTTCAGAAAGGTTGGAGTCTTGTAATCTAAACTGTCCTGAAAAACACTGATCTTCAACTTTTACCCAGAACATGGAACACTAACTAAAATGCTGGCATGCAAGAAACTCGGAGAAGACACTGTTTTGGAGGGCTTTTTTCCCCCCGGTTTTGTGCTTATCTTAAGCAACTGAACTTAGGAAGCAGGCACATCTGAAGACTGGTTCATAAATACAACATTAGCCTTAGGATGGGGGCTACAGCCTTCTCTTGTCATGCCATCCCTTGCAAAGAGACAAACTCAGTGGAAGCTAATGAAGTATTAGACAATAGGTAGTCTGGTGTTATGAGAAGAGCTGTTCTCAGGCTCACTGGCTCTGACAGAGTTGTATCAGGAAGAGGCTGTGCGAACAGTTAAGAAATTTCTTGACAGATTTCTGTAGCAAGGGGGAAATAAAAATGAAGGGTAGCAATAAGAAAGTAAGGGTAGCTGGGAGGGCAGGAGCTTTGGAGCATGTTTTTTAAAGGGGGCTAGATAGGCAGCTGTGGAAGGTGTAGGGAGTTGCTATTGGAAACTAGGATATGGTGGTTTGGGTGAAATCTTGGGGGTTGTGAGAGAAAAAGACTTTATTCTAACTTTCTGTGAGTTATAGTGCAAAGGGGAGGAGTATATGAGTGGAATGAGAGAATTTAGGGGGAAGGAGTTTAGAGATGGAACTGTAAAAGGAGGGTTAGGTCAACTTTGAGAATTGTTTTACTATTTAAGTAAAGTAATAATTTGTAAGCAGTAAACCTGTCTGCTGCAGTACTTGGTAGTGTTTTAGGAAAAAGATGGCAGGAGAGCAGTACTGCTTTAACAAAAACTAATCTTGAAGCTACAAGACAATGAATAAAACTATTTGCTTTTCAGAGACAATGAGAAGCAAGTTTAAGGGTAGTGAAATCTAACACATTGTGTCTTGGATTAAAAAATAAATACAAAGTACTTAATCACAGAATAAAGGCAACTAAAAGCTTTAAATCTTGTAATAAATTATGTAATTCAAGATTTCCTTCCTTGTTTGTTTTTTTTTTATTAAGCATATAAAAACCAGACCATTGAGAAAAATCTACACCACACATGTTCTGTTAAAGGTGCAGTAATACATCCAGGTTTCTAAAGGCAATCTATCCTTCTGTGTTTGAAAGTTGGAGGAAGGGATTCATAGGTGTTTTCAATTTAAATCAAAGAAGCTTCCCAGCAGTGGTTTCAGACTGTCCAGTAATCTCTAGATCATTAACAGGTTTTTTTTGAGTTAGAACAAAGATCTGTGTGGTGTCACTGACAAACTTTCTTCAGCTTAAATTCCCTCTGAAATGTGGAATTTGAGGGGATTAAATATTGTACTGTAAAACACATGAAGTAGGTACCCATGTTACACACTTTATAAACATATGAATTTTGTTAGGAGTCTTCTGAAGCGTCTAGTATAGTTGATGGAAAGAACAGAGGCTTTTAGCATGTGTTCAGCACGTTGAAGCTAGACAGGTGTTGAGCTTTGGAGGAGCTCCTGTCTTTCTTTTGCCTGCGAAGGAGACAAGGAGGCCCAGCTATGTTTGGTAGCATGAATATATTTATTGTCACTGTTTTACTAATGACATGTCTAATAAAACAACATTAGGAAGGTATTTTATTTCCTCTTATGATTGTGAGTTACCACTTAGCTACAGAATCTCACAGTATTTCTGAGAGGTTGTATATTCTTATGCAAAATTTGGGGAGATTATGAATTTCTGAATATTTTTGAACTTGGGGAGCAAGTACTGTTTTGAGGAATCTTCATGGGAGATACTCAGGTCTTCTAGTTGTTCTGAAAACAATGTGACTGCATCTGGAGGTCACTGAAAAGTGTTTTTATTTTGAGCTCTTTATTCTGTTCATAAACAAAGGTCATCAGGCCATAAGCTTCCCAGGTTGAAAGCCAGCTGCTTTTCACCTTTACCACAAGGTGTAGAATAGATATGCTGTCCTGATGCTGTTCACCTAGCTGCCCTGAAAATAGGGATGGGCATCATCACATAATTAAGTTCGTGTAAATCTCTACAAAACCAGTACATTGAGCTTTTGTACAGCAGTGTATTTCAAGTCACTGTGTACTAGCTAAGTTAATACTTGCTTTGCCTTTTCTTCCAGAAGGTGGTTGTTTTCCTAAATTATTATTGAAACAAATAGAATTATTCTGATAGATATTTCCCCTTCTTAGAAGTTCCTATTCTTAGGTATTTACTTACCTGGTGGGAAGGACTGCTGACTTTAGAGAAACAAGAGACTAGACCCTCTATGTCCAGATAAATGATTCACCTAAGAATTTGCTTTTTTTAATTTTTTTTTTAAGGTAATGAAGATGTTGCTAATACAGAAGGGAATACTTTCTTCCCCTCTTGGCTATCAGATTTGCTTTTTATCCTCTGTGCTTACATTTCTCTCAGGGACTGCCTGATGGATTTCACTGATATTAATACAGATTTAATAGGAAAATTGCAAGCAAAGATTCTTGCCTCAACAAACTTTCAAGACCTGATTACTTTGTAACTTGATACATACACTGCTATCTCAAGTTTTAAGAAATACACAGTACTCTGTAGCTGCTTCCTTGCTGTTTAATTAATGTCTAAGCCTTCACAGCTGCAGTGACTTCAGATGAAAAACATTTCATGGGTAACTGCATCATTCTTCTGTGCTCATTTCTGAGATTAAGATTCTTCCATGTGACTTCATGTTAATTAACATTAGTGGAGTGCAAGAGCAGAATGTTTGCAAACACATAAAATCCTTTTCAAACCAATATTTTATAAGTATAATCTCAACAAGATACCTGAAAATGTTTTTTCTTACCAGTTTTTTTGAGAACAGTAACTGCTGCATCCTGGGCATAATGCAGGTTTTTGCATTTGGGTTTGTTTTTAGAAACAAAGCACTAAATGCATATAAGCATTGAGGCCAGGTACTCCAGATTCAAGGCTGAGGACATTCTGTCTTGGAACAATAAATTTTAGATGTTACAACGCACATTTTTATGTATTTGTATGTTTAGAATAGTGTCCTTTTTTCCCCCCAGAATACTCTGAAGTAATTTTGGCTTGTGCTAGATGGAAGTCCTCTAAAACCGCTATAACATTGTTAACTTGTTTAAAAATTGTGGATAACAGTATGTAACGAACAAATTTGAATTATATTTCAATATGAAACTGAAATCCAATCATTTTAGTAGAGATTTTACTCTAATTAAAGTTAGAAAATTTGTTTGTTAGTTCAGATTTATTTATTTTCAGAGAAGGTTCAATTACAAGCTCAAGAAATAGTTTGTAGTAGCTTGGTGGCCAGTATGAGACATTAGTTATGACATACTGTGTTAAAACTGTCAAAGATTTATGTACAGCTGATTGCCATGCAATAATCTGACAAAAATAAGGTGAGGTTTACCCGGAATTATTTGATCAGAGCCCAGTTAACCTGGAGAATGGGGAAAAAAAAAGTTACCTTGTCCTTTGTGGCCACTCCTATGCTGACACAAGTATTGGTGCAGACACTGTTATGCCACTGAATGCTTGGTTTGTTACTGGGAGGGGTGGAATAATACCACTAGCAGAAAAATACCTTCCTTTTATGTACATTAACTATATGTGGTAGGTGTTTGATATATCTGTTGTGTACACCGGGCCTCAACATATCAGAACCCAAAATGCAGTTATTCTTTTTGCCTAGTAAGGATCTGCAAAGACAAAGTATGTTTCAAAAACCTGAGCTTGTGATGAATGTATTTGTATGAGTAGTGCTGAGTAAAGTGGAACTGCTGCAGCTGGAAGGTGTAACAGAGTGCATTGTACAAATACCTTATGTACATCCTTACTTCTAGTCTGAACAGGAAGTACGAATTACTCAGAGTGAATTCGACCGTCAAGCAGAGATTACCAGACTTTTGTTGGAAGGAATCAGCAGCACACATGTGAGTACCCAAAAGGTGTAGAGGGGGGGAAAGTCAAAATCAGGACACTTTCTACAAATAACTACAGTAAGATATCTGGAAACTTTAGTACCATCAAAGTCTTTTTTTAATTGTTGGAATTCTAGTTTAAGTAACCACTGAATTTAACTTCAGTTTCCCATTAACCTTGGGAATGCAAGAGCTTTCATGTTTATCATTTAAACTCAGCTTCCAATTAATCAGATCAACTGAATCCTGAAACCTCAAAAATGTGCTAAAATATTTATTCGTTTGTGGAAACAGTGTAGGTAAACAGCATGATGTTTGTACAGCAGCTATTCTTTTGGGCTCAAATATGTTAATTTTTGTGATGGTTTTATCACAGTTAATTAGTAAATCCAGGCACTGCTTATCTGGCATAAATCCCTGTGTGCCAATATTGGCATTAGTGGCTGACCAGGTGATGAGTCTTTCTAATGCAGCATAGTACTTCTATAGACTAAAAACTTGAATTCTTTCCTGCATTATAGGCACATCATCTTCGCTGTCTGAATGATTTTGTTGAAGCTCAGATGACCTATTATGCACAATGTTACCAGTATATGTTGGATCTCCAGAAACAACTTGGAAGGTGGTAATGCTGTAAAAAACTTAGGGAAGAAAATGCAGTTTTGTCTAAATGCTTATGAATAGTAGGAAAGCTTACACTGGTATAACAGTGGTGAACACAGAGGCATTTTGCACTGAAAGGAAATACCTGTTCTCAAGTAATTAGTACATAATTACACCGGTGCAACTGCTTCCCTAGCCCTACACACAGCACTAATGCCTTTTGAGATTTACTGAGATTTAGTAGATTTTGCAACTGAGAAAGGTGAGCCTGTGGTAACCTCATTTTAATGGCACAAAGGGGAATTGCTAGAAATTTACTTGTTTTCTTTTCATAGTTTCTGTATTCTAATTTTTCTTCACAAAGCAGTCTTTCTTAGGGTTATACCAGGTTGTTTAGGTGAACATATGCATTGATGGTTTGTCTGTACTTGAAAGTTTCCTGTAGTGTCTATTTTAAATAACTTGTCTATATAAAGCATCTTGTAGTTTTTCATGATAAGGAGTAAAACCAAAAGTGTTCTTCAGTCTTGTCCTTTTCCTGACTTGACACTTCCTGTGGTGTTTAATTTCCTTTCCTCAGTTTGTTTGAGTGGGTAGTTTAAAGACTTCTAAAAAGTATTCAGCTATAAAATTTGGTAGTGCATAAATGCAAGCTGTGGAACTGAAAGCTTGGAAATAAACATTTACTGGATTAAGGAGTACTTTAAAGTGCCTCTTAAATCAGAAATTAACTGAAGTGTATGTAACTATTTTGAGAGGGTATTTTTAAAATTCTGTACTCTTATCCTGGTATATTTACCAAACAGAAGACTTTAGGCATATCTTTAACCTAAGGAGCAACATATTCCTCTTTAAATCTTTAGGATGAATAGCGTGTCCAGAACAGCTGTCTAAAATTTGCATAAACTGCCACCAGATATAAAAAAGAGTGTTTCAAGAAAATACTGCCTTTAGGAAAACAAAGATGTATGTGTGGCTGTCATCTGATTAGTATTTTTTAATAAAATTACTAGGACTTCTAGAAGACCAAAAGGATGGTACCTTTGGAAAATCCTAAATACCTCAAACAGCCAAATGAAGTTTCTCTGCCTACGTGGATTAAAACAATAATGGTATTAAATTATGGGTCTGTCTTTCCTTCCTTGTGCAAGGAAGTCTCACTGAGCTATAATAGAAAGCACTGGAACAGTTGCACTCTTTGCTTTGGAAGAATTCCTCATTTTACAGGCATATGGTGCATAGCACTTGCATCAAATAAACAAGTGAGCAGGGTAGGTGTAGTGCTCTTCCAATGTTATGCAAAGGCAAAGATACCAAATAAACAGCTTAAGTCAGCTTAGCTAGATTTTGGTTGGTTTTGCCAGTGCTCTGTTGATTAGCAGGGGATATTTAGTGCTGAGTTACACATACACATACATATTCTCATATGAAAACCAAGAGCTGTGAGGGACTTTTGTTTTGAGGTTGTTGTTGGACCAACTGTGTTCAGCCTCCAAGTGAGATAGATTGTTGCTTGAAACAAAGCTGGTTCTCAGAGTAGGTGTATATTACGTGCTTTACCTGGGTCAGAATCTAGGGCATAAAACCTAATCTTGTTCACACTGAGACTATTCAAGTTCCAAAGCTCATGAGCGGTTTTCCTGATGTTCTCTTCAGAGCTAGCTGTAGGGAAGGTGAGGAGAAAACTTGTGCTCATTTCTCTTTGTATGAATAGACATGGGTGTGTGGGCGTTTCCCTTCAAGGCAGCACCCAGCATCCCTCTACTACATCACTCTCCTGTCAGGGTGACATGAGAAGAATCTCACAGCTTATCATTGCCCCAACGCTGTTCCATTCCCCTTACCCCACTGCCCAAAAATCTCTTGCTGCTTTGCACTACTTTGTGCTGCTTCCTCTTCTCAGACGTCTTTCTGTCCTTTCTCTTCTATCATCTCTGATTGTCATCAGTTCCGTGTGATTCTGCCCTCCCCTCCCCCCATCCTCTCCCGGCAGGTTAATGAATTGAATTGACTTCATGAAAGGGTCTGGCAAGCACTACAGCTGGCACAGAACAAGTAGCAGCCTGACCTAGAAAGGGAGGGACTTCAGTTGATAGAAGTTCATCTTTAATGTTACAAATATTTTTGTTTTACAGCATGCAGTTAGCTGAATCTATGATTTAGATTAGAAGGGTAGTTGTGAGATTTTTTCCCCTCTTTCAGAGGGAGGCTGTGTTTTTAACTTGCATTATATTTCCTTGATCTGGTTCAGCAGCACAATCTTTTGTTTAGCCACATAATTGAGAAATGAGTAGGAGGAAGTGGGGGCTGCTTTTACTATCAGAACTATCAAAAGAAATGTTTATTATGATACAGCCTAAATGAAGTCTGACCAATAGTGCTTTCTTGGTTTTAGTTTTTGTTTTTTGTTTTTTTTTAAGGCAGTTATCACTTTTTTTTTTTAAGGTGGCAGTATTTCTTTTAAAGTGTATTGGTTTGGTTTATACTACAGCTCAGGAAGAAGTGTTTTTATTTTTATTTTATACAAATACCAGTGATATTCTATTACTACTGCCTACCAGTGCTTATTCTGTAGCTGATGAAAGCAAGAATGCTAATTTAGGCATGGAGTCATGTATGTAGAACTGATTCACTCAGAACTCTCTTCATTTTATTTTCTCCCACAGCTTTCCATCTACTTTCCTCTCTAACAATAATCAGTCTTCCTCGACTCCTGCGCAGAATGTTTCTGCTCCTTCAGTCTTGGCCTCAGCCTCTGCTTCATTGCCTTCAGTAAGCAATTCAATAGTTACTTCAGGCCTCAGTGAACTGAAGTCATCAAGTGGCAGCAGGAAAGCTAGAGTTCTTTATGATTATGATGCTGCAAACAGCAGTGAATTATCACTACTTGCTGATGAGGTAAGTTTTCTATGTACCTTGATCATGTAAAAGTAAAATCAGAATGCTTCTGACTAGCTAGTTAATATGTGCTACATTAAGAAGTCTGTGTAGTTGATTTTTTTAATTAAACTTCAATAGTACTATTAGAGCATTGTCTTGTGCCTATGTGCCCTAGTATTCTAGAGTGAGAGTTAACATTTGTTGCACTGGCTGATCTTGCAACATTTGCTAGACAATATATTAAGATGCAGTTCTGCTGTCTACTTTTTACCACACCTTTAGCACTGTTATCAATACAAGTCTTTCAAATGTTAAATATTGCAATTTGGGAAGAATGTGGAAGTACAACTGCTTCTTGTTTTGTTGGTGGTGGTTGTGCTGCGTTTATTCCTGTTCCAATTCAGTTGCACTCTTAAGTAAGAAAATCTATGCAAAGGAGGCAGAGATAGACAGTGACGCAGGATGCTGAAACAGTTCCGTCTGGTAGTGTGACTGTAGCTTAACCTTCAAGAGCATCAACAGAAGAGTTTTTAGATTTGGGGGGTTTTGATTATTTATTTATTTTTTAAAAATTTGCATTACTTAAATATTTCTGTTTGACTTTTTTTCTCATCTGGACAGTGACTTAGAAGGTGTGGCCTAAGATTTTCTTTTAAGATGTAGCACATCAACAACATCTGTCTTTGATGCACTTGAAGATTCAACAAACCCTTTCAGATTGCCTGTTAAGTTTTATGGAGATGTACAAGATTTATAGATAAAAATAACAGAAAAGAAATAGTAATGAGTAGTATTTCATCAGACAAAAAGGGACTTAAAATATGGTACTGTATCTAATTCTTTTTCGTGGACCAGTGAAATAATTCTTATGAGCACTGGATGATGTTCCATGGAGCTCATATTAAATGATCTCTTTAACGTGGTTAATTTCAATTCTAAGACCTTGGAAATCACGTGAAGGTAGACTGTTTTTTGGGTTTTTTTCCAGGCAAAGAAAGGTTATTAATAACGTATTCCTATTTTTTTCAGGTGATAACAGTCTACAGTATCCCTGGCATGGATTCAGACTGGCTGATGGGTGAAAGGGGAAATCAGAAAGGCAAAGTGCCTATTACTTATTTAGAACTGCTAAACTAAATGGTTGGCCTGAAAAAGACTGTCAGTTATGGTGACACCGTATTTATATACAAGTAATGTTATGTAAGCAGGTTTCAGTGTCTTCCGTGTTATTGTCTTGAGGGACAAATACCAGCCATTACAGACTGGCTTTTCTGCCAGCATGGTTGCATGGTAAATACTCTATACAAACTTAATGTGTGTTTAAAGCTTTTACTTCATGTGCCAAGAACGTTTCCTACAGATTTGTTTCTACTGAAGTTTTCACTAATACAGGCTTCTACTTTTGAATAATTTAGATTGAAAGCAGGAGGTACTGTTTTCTACTGAAATTTTTCATTAATGGCAAAGCTTTTCTTCACGTAAAATAAACTTATTGTGAACTGATGCAAGTGTAATGCATGTTATTTGAGTAACCAAAACCAAATGTCAAACATAAACCTTGAAGAAGGCCTTACGGTTCTGTTCCAAACTCTGCGAGTTTGACAAGTGCTTTCTGTCCATCCCTATTAGTTGTGCTGTTTTGCCCCTTTTAACACCAAAATTGTCATTTTAATATCCCTGCCATTGCTTTTTACTATTGTCTCAATCAGTCATTCCAGAAAATAAGCATCAGATGTAGTTGGTTTTGCCAAAACATTAGTGTCACAATTGCTTTGATTCCAGCAACAAGTTTCTCCTGTCAGCAATCTGTCCATCTGGCTTTTAGACCTGGCAACAATACAGACATTATAATGATGCTTGACGGCCGCACCCAAAGAGCGCGTGTCAATGGATCCATGTCCAGGTGGAGGTGAGTGACAAGTGGAGTCCCTCAAGGATCAGTACTGGGACCAGTCTTGTTCTATTACAAGAGAGATATTGAAGTGCTGGAGCGAGTCCAGAGAAGGGCCACGAGAATGATCAGAGGACTGGAGCACCTCTCCTACGAGGACAGTCTGAGAGAGTTGGGGTTGTTCGATCTGGAGAAAAGAAGGCTCTGAGGAGACCTTATAGTACCTAAAGCCTTCTAAAAGGCCTTCTAGTAAAGCCTTCTAAAAGGCCTTCTAGTACCTAAAGGGGGCTTACAAGAAAGCCGATGAAGGACTTTTTAGGAGGACAGGTAGTGATAGAACTAGGAGAAATGGATGCAAGCTCTAGAGGAGGGTGGATTTAGATTAGACATTAGAAGGAAGTTCTTCACTGTTAGGGTGGTGAGATAGTGGAACAGGTTGCCCAGAGAGGTTGTGTATGAAAGCCCCATCCCTGGAAGCTTTTAAGGCCAGGCTGGATGGGGCCCTGGGCAATCTGATCTAGTGGAATGTGTCCCTGCCAGGCAGGGATGTTGCAACTGGATGATCTTTAAGGTCCCTTCCAACTCTGACAATTCTATGATTCTCTGTTTCCTTTCAAGCACAGGCATCTGAGAATATATGCTGTCTCCAACAAGTACCAGTAATTACACAGAACTATTAAATACAAGGTAATATGTAAGGTACCCTAGCAGAATCTGCTGGGGATAAGGGCTGCTTCACAATGGTTTTACTGTTTCTTCAGAAACCACCATACCTTTAAATATTAAGATGTCCATGCTAAAATTAAAGGTTTAATATGACAAGACGTCTCCTTTGTATAGAACTTTTGTGGCATAATGCCAGTAATCACTGGAAGATACATGTAAAGATATAATATACAGAACAGAACCAAATTAGCAGTATATTTTTAGATTAGTGGTGCCCAAGGTCTGGATTTCTAGGAATCTTTGGCCATGCTATCTCACCTGTCTTAGAATAATTCTGTTTTTCTGTACATCTGGTAGTACTGAATATAAAGATGCCTTGAATTTATATTTTGCTTTGTTTGTCTTCCTTTTTTAGCTTATTCCTGGGACTGACTCTTGCCTTCAAGGCTTTTGGAAAACTCCCCTCCAAAGCAAACTCGAGTGTTTAGAAGTAAATAAGCAGCTCAACAAGGCAGGAATTGCTAATTCCTAAAGACTGCAATATTGGAAGACAGCATGAGTACAGTCTGGTGTGGACTTTTTAGAGAGCAGTGGAGGACAGGGGACATACGCAGCAATCAAGCAAGATATGTGAATGATTATTTTTTTTCTTCAGTGTGTAGTACAAAAAGTTCTTTTGGTGCAGGGTATAGTTTCGTATAGTAGGCATGTGATCTGTAGGTCAAACCTAGAGGAAAACTGTATTTAGGACATAATGTGATGTACTTTAAAGCAGTCTTGTCAGCTTTGAAAATTGAACTGGTCCAGTAGCTTATTGTTAGTCTAACTGTGGTAGGCTTGGTCTTTACTCATATAAACCCCTTGCTACACACATATGATGACTTAAGAAAGCAAATTGAGCAGGACTGGCCTCATTTATGTTCTGTACAGTAAAGATGTGACTACTCCAGTTTTTTAGGAGTTTTTGTGGGCTTCCTGAATGATCAAACATACCAAGAATATATTGCAATTCAGGAAACATAAGAAATATATAACTTGCTAGGACTGACACTGCCTATGTCTGTATTGTGCAAACACCTTGTCTGGGACTTCAGAATCAAAAATATTCACTGTAAAGAATTGTAGTACTGCTTTCCCCACAATACCATCAGAATAGATTGGAGTAGCTGAACTGTGCTTCATCCTACCTTGAAAGCTGAGAGGACTTAAAAACTGACGTGAAATAGATCATTGGTTTAGGGTCTAAGCCAGGTACTGCAATACTATGGAATTGTATGGTAACAGCTAGAGGCTGTTTTTTCCTTTATTTTCCTTTTTAAAGCCCCAAGAATTTGCCATTTCAGTGCTGTGCACGGAGAGGCTCTCATGACAAACCACAAATACCAAACGGTTATTACGAAGCAAATGTTCTGCATTCAAAATACATCATATCACTTTTCTGACTCAGATTTCTGGCAGGAGTCCCATTAGTAATTTTTATGCTTCCACCTGGAAGGAACAGGTAAAAATATTCCCATTTGTATTCAGCATAAAATACTTGGTCATAAAGTGAAAAAGTGTTTCAATTTTCAAAAAAAAAGGAGACTGAAATTGTCAGTGGAAGGTAGTGGAACTCTGTGAAATTCTACAGTGGAACCCTCTACCTTTCAATCAATCTTTCAGATTTGTGGAATGTCTCCACCTAGCCATGCAGCTCCACATTGAACTTAAGAGCAAAAATGTTAGGGTTTCATGTTTAAATGTCTAATCAGTTGTTGATGGTAACATGTTTGTGGATGCCATTATCATAATTCAAAGCTAGTCTTTTAGAGGCCAGGTAGTCACCTGGTCTGGAATAAATACTTCTGGGAAAGGGAGTAGGGTTATGAAAGCCCCACTAGCCATAAATAAAGTCCTGGAATCTTCTTAAACAAAAACTCCTGTGAGCATTAGGAGATGATGTTTGTGCCTATATGAGATGATGGGAAGTTAGTCATTGCCTTTCTGGCACAATGGTTACAAGTGCTGTCTAAACAAGGACTGCAGAATGAGGCTGTCTTATTTTCCATGGACTGCCAAATGTATATATTTATTTAGGGTCAAGGCTTACTGAGTCCTGGGAGATGAGTTGAATGCCCACATCTCAGACCTAGCTGAAACTGTTTGAGTTTTTTTCTCCATTTCATTCACCTTAAGAATTTATTGCTGAAAATCCTTGCTCAGCTTGGCCTGCAGCCTACTCCTGATCCATTTCCTTTTTCTTTAAGTGGAATTCCTAACTGGGTATGTTCTAATATAATGGGCTGGAACCAATTAATCACACAGCTATTAATGGAAGTACAAGGCAGTACATTGCAAGCTTGTTAGTCTCACTTAGCCATGTGAATTTGTGTTTGGTGAAAATGCAGACATCAGTCAAGCTGATATACAACCTCTGTCATCTTCTGAGCTAGTGACCTTACCATCGTTCAGTGACGTGGAGCATTCAGTGTGGCATCTGGCAGTGAGAAACCCCCCCAAACAAACTGGGCAGCTTGATAAATTCTGTGCCTTAGCTGAGGGAATGGCAAGAAAGCATACCCTGAATGCAAACACTAAGTTACTGTATGAATATTATGCCTTTTATAGTTTCCTGCCAGAAGTGAACGATAGGAAGCACATTAGCATGGGGAGCCTTGCATGCAGTTAATATCCTGAATGCTAAGAATTTTTTTCTTCCTGACAGCACAGAATTGTTTCATAAATTTTTTAAGAACATGGAATAGGTGTTTGACATGAGCAACTAAGAGAAGCTATTTAGAATTGCAAAATGAATGAAAGCTTTAAAGTGTCTTTGCACAGTTATAGGTAGAAGCAAAAGTACTGGAATTGGAATAATGAGCTAGGAAATTGCTTCTCTGAAAGGAGGAACATTTGAAACCAGAAATAATCTTCCAGCTTTACTTCTCTGAGTTAAATTGCTTTTAATTCAAGATAATCAACAGAGATGTTGATAAACATTAGGAGTATCAAAAATGATTTGGGTTTTGGTTTTTTCCTGTGTTAGAAGCTTTTGAAATGTTGAAACTCCCTTTTGGAGGTTTTTGGGAGTTAAGTTTTATGTATCTTCAGAAAAGGGAAAGGCCAATGCCACCAAAGTTTTATTTCACATTTCCCACATAAACCTTCACATGCTATGCAGTGGATATAGCATTGGTGTTTCTCCACTGAGAATATTAAAGATCTAGGAGAATTTCTAGGTTTGTAATCCTGTTCCCCCTGCAGAGAAACTACTCATTATTTTCAGTGTCATGCCTCCGTATTGCTGATCATAAACTTCCTTTACAAGGGTGAGTGTCTTTGTCTCTGTTTACCTGGAAGAAACTGCAGCACAAAAATAGGGGATGATTCATCCATGTTGTCTTTGTTATATGGTGATTGAGCCTACTGTTTCCTGATGGCTTGTACCTTAGTCATATCCTCCTGTAAAGGTTGGTGCAGAGATGACCTCTCAAGGGCTGTGCTCATATTTTGTATCAATGGCAAGAGGGGAAAAAGTACTTTAGATAGAATTCTTTCTCACTTATCCTGAAAGAAGACCCTGACATTACATCATAATTTTTCCAAACTTTCATTTTGCTCTGTGCTTTGGTTCTTGGACAGCCTGTTTAAAAAGAAAAAAAAGAAAGTTGTTCATCACTGGTTTTGGGGACATCTGGCAGCCACTTTGGGAACACAAAAGTAGACAGGATCCAACCTGGATCAGAACAGGTGTATTTGACCTCTGCTAGTACAGTAACTGCTAGTGCCAACTTAAGAGTGGTGGGGTTTTTGTTTTGTTTTGTGTGTGTTTCGTTGTTATTTTTTTCCCCCCTCCTATCAATTCAAAGCTTGCTAGCATTTTTAGATCTGTAGACTTAATATTAAGGATACTTCTAGAGACAAGTATTTATCTCAAAAGCAGAATACAGTGATTCTAGTGTATCAGGTGAAGATGTACAAGTTGCTATGGCTACACTAAGGCTTTTCCAAGTTGCATTTGACTCAGCTCACACAGCTGGTAGCACTTGAGTTTGTGGCTGTGAGTGATAGGAACCTAAAGGCAAGTCCTGCTCCTTCTAGACCTGCTCCATTGCTGTACCACTGGAGCCTGAAGTTTTTCTGCACCATTTGTGCTGCAGGAGATGGGTTGTTGGAAGTGCAGATTCTTCTTCTCTCCAGCTTCCTGAAGAGGTTCAAATGCTGCTGTTATTGGTGAGCAAGAAGGTAAGAGGTGGAAGGACTGCAGATGGTGAGAAATGAATGATTAGAGAACCAAAATCCAAACTGCTGTCATTGTGCAGTGGAAATGCTGTGGTTCCAGTTGCAATCCTAGCTGGGATTGTTAGGTAGCTTGTGTTTGCTAATATGCTGGGAGGTTTGGTGACAAAGGAGGAAAACAAAGGTTTTCAATAATCGCGTTAAACCTCTAAAAAGACTGCAGTTCACACTTCTTTTTAATTTAAAGACATGCCTAAAGACAGATAGTGTTCAGCTAAATTTGACAAGGAATGGCTCACAGAATAAATAAGAAAACTGGTTAAGATTAGAGATGAGGGGAATCTGGTTGATTGTGAGTTCATGGATAGGGCGCAATGGGCTAGGCTGGTAGCTTAATGTCTTTGAAGCGTCGTAGAGTTTAACTGGAGAACTATTTAAGTTTTGGTGCTAGATGAATATTGAGCTAATGTGCATGCAGTTTCATTTTAATTCTCCTGAAGACTTTGATCACTATATATGTGAGACTTATGTTGATGGTTACTCTTCCTAGACTGGACATTTCTAGATGCTTTCTGTCCCAACAGCCCCTGTATGCTATTGCTTCTTTGACCGTAGAGGGCCACAGCCAGTAGCATTATTCTCTGTGCTCCACTGAACTGCTGTCAGTTTATGCAAAAATCTTGCATATTTGCTATCTAACCTCTATTTGCTCTTGTTTAAAAAAATGCTGATGTCTCTTCTTTGCACTTGCAAGGTGTAGCATACTTATAAGCCTGAGTGCAACAAACCCTTAAAATGTGCCTATATGAGTGGGATGATTTGTGCATTTGGATTATGTATATTTGTATGGTCTGTGCTGGCTGAGATCAAATGCTAGCTGCTTTGCAGCAGTAACCACTTGGGAAAAAAAACAGTGGAGAACAGTGTGTTATTTTTGTCCACTCTGATACTGCTGCTAAATGCTAATTCTCTCCCAATAGTGATTGCTGTAGTTGTTTGACATCCTGTTGATTCTGCAGCAAATATCAGTATAACAAATGTGCTAACTGTAGTTTTAAAACCACACTGTAGGATCATGAACAATGGAGTCCATCCTTAATGTATATCTGTGGGGATCAGGCGCTGGTTTTGTTGAATGTCTGTGCTTAGAGGAAGGAAGACTTGGACTTTTTTGCTGGGGACGCAGTTCAGTTATCTGCTTTAGTGCTTCGTTTCACAATGGGAGTGTGCTTTTTGTGAACCTCCCAGTTGTCCTTGCTCAGTGTGCTTTGTTTGTATTATTGTGGTCTTAGAGTATGTGGCAAATGTAGACAGAAGTGGCCAATGACACCAAAGAGTGGTAAAAGCTCTCTTCAGAAAGTCTCACAGCTTTCTGAGCTTGGATGAAGGTTTTTACCTGAGTTTTTAAGTAATTCTTGAAATTATACAGCTTTAAGCAAGATCACAACTTTTCCTTGTCTCACAAGAACTGACATTCAGCACATAGGCAAACAGCCTCCCTTCTCCTCAGAGAAAATTACCATAACTAACATACTTGATAAAACCCACTTAAAATGCCAGCATCTTCATACTGTGCTCCTATGTCAACAGAACAGCTGTTAGAGTATACTGACAGGCTCTGCCCCTTGGAAGGCTCTTTATCAAAGGGATGAGGTTTCTGGGTGTTGCTGAGTGCCTGAACAAGAGGAGGTTGGTAAAAGGCAACTTGTTCTCAGACCCTTCACTGCAGGGCCATTCACATATGTGCCTTTCTGTGTATAGAATTTATTTGCTAATAACAGCAGTTCTTACCTGGATGGTGAACTGTAGATCGCATTAAAATGTTTGACTCTGCCACAGAAATTCATCCAGAGGGTTTTTCAGTGGCTGTTTTAGTACCCAGTTTCAATACAGAGTTTATACTCTAACACTGTCATTATGACAACCCATGAAAGACGACTGTAATTGTGTTGCTCCAATGCAGATATGGCATCTGTCATGCACATATGATCTTCATGGTCCAAATGGCCCTTTCCTCCATCCCTGGTTTACACTGGTACTGCCGAGCTTGGGGTGAATTGATGATGAGGTGATGCTGTCCTTCTGATTTTGTAACCAAAGATGCAAAATAAAATGGTATATAGATTGAATATGAATTCACAGTGTGTAAATGATGTTCTTGTGAGTACATTTTAAAGAAATATTTATCTGCTAAAAATGAGGAGGGAGATGTCTCTGTTTCTTAACTTAAAACTGAACAAACTCAGGCTCAGGGAACTTGTAAGGGGCAGAGCATCAGCAGAGCCATGGCACTGCCTCTGCGTAATAAGCAGCAGGTGGCAGCCTGTGTTTTGCTGAGAGCAGGGTGAGTCCTAGTCATCACTCCCATCCCAAGCAGGATCTGGCTGGCACCCAGTCCTAGCAAAGGTGAGAAATGAAGGAACAAATGTTGCTAGTTGTTAAATTTTGTGGTTTTCCAGTGCTTTTACATGCATGAATAGTAAACAGCAGCAATGCTCATGTTAGGCTAAGGAGCGAGTTTCACTTTCACAGCAATAATTTATGGCATTCCCCAGCTGTTATAGTGATAAGTGGTGACAAATAAAATAGTTTAATGGTAAGAATCTGTTGGTAAACTAGTAAAGGGATGAGCCAGGGAGGGTGCAGCTAGCTAGAGCTGAAGCTGTGCATGGTTCTGATGCTTAGGACAAGCAAACTGAATGTCCCTTTAAGACTTCCCTTTTTTTTGTTTTGTTTTAAAGAAATAAAGTAAGAAATGCCTACTCTTACACCTGCTTTGTTACCTTATTCTCTCTCTCAGATTACCTTAGTACTCACGAGAGACAGAATCACCTTACGAAAACACATCAATGTCAACCTGACACGAATCGCTATCCCCAGCTGCTATGAAGACCAGTCCTCTCTGTGGTGGTCAGTGCTGCCAGCAGGGTGAGGTCAGCCAAGATGGCGCCAGGCAGTCTGCAGTGAGGCCATGCTGGCTGCTGAGGAGAGCAGTTTAAAGTAGCTCTCTCCCTTTATATATACACACACCTCTTTGTGTAGGTGTCAAATGTCCTCTAATATTTGTTTCATGGCAGTATGTGCTTTCCATGATGGCAGGATCTGCCTTTTGTTCTGCTGGTGCAGAAATGATCCATAAGGCTTATTTCTTGGCCTGGCACATCTGTTTGAGGGCCAGTGACAGCTGCCATGTTTTTCTTTGGGAAATCCCGAATCTTTGTAGCCAGGATTAATAACTAAAAGCTCTGCTCTGATTTAGTTTCTCTGGATTGGCTGTTGTTGAAGGGTGTGCCCACACAGGCTCCAGGGGACCTGCTGCAGACAGCAGAGGTCTGGGCCGAGTCAAGAGGTCATGGGGAGGCTGTCCCACAGTGAGTGGCACACCTCTGCTGCCTACTCCACACAACAGGGAAAATCTGGTTATGGATCTTCTTTATTACAGTCCCTTCAGTGACCTTTTGGCAAGATCAAAGGTGGCACTTGGCCGTTCCCCTTGGGTCTCGCTGTGTGTGGTGACCCCTTTGCAGGAAGCTGAGCGCCCTGCATGTGGAAAGCCTGGCCAGGCTCCCAGGGATATGTGTGGTGTGGGAGGGCAGCAGAGTTCAGAAGTGGAGTCATAAAACTAGATACTCTGTGACTGATGCAGATAATCTAATAAAAGCATTAGCAAGTCTCTGCTCTGTAGACACAGCTGCTTAGTTCAGGGCATGCGTAGCTGACTAATGCTGGAGTGCAAATGCATGTGTTTCCTCACTGCTAGAAGTGGAGCAAAGCTGCAGTTTGGCACTTTACAGCTCTGCTCTCAGATTACCTTAAGGTGAAAATCAAGCTAGCAAGATTAAAGACTCACATAGCCTGCCTGGCAACTCTGCAGGTTGGAGCCTAGTTGCACTAAGTACAGCGGCTCTGAGGTGTTTCACCATGAACCACATAAACCTCCCAATCAAAAGATGTGTCTGTCTGTTCTCAAAACCTCTCCTTATCGAAGATCTGTGCTGGCAGGTAGAGAAGTGCTGGGAAATACCTCTTCCCTCTGTTCTCACTCATGAATATAGCCTTTGCTGGCAAATTCAGAAATGGTTGCTTTTGTGCTTGATGCACTCGGCCCAAAGGGGGTTCATTTGCAGCTCTGTGATAGGTACTGTACTGCAGTGCTGGATGCTGGCAGAGACAGTCAAAAGTATGGAATTGCTCTGGTGAATCATTTTGGAAATGTTAAAACTTCTACACTGTAAATCCATTATCTAGTTATTCCTATATATCAAATGCCACACAGCCTCCCCTAAGGATTTCCATTACACAGAAACAAGGAAATATGTTCTCAGATGAATTTGTGGATTTACAGTAAGACTGACTTAGTCCTTCCCATTCTATCCAGCATGACTTATGGCAGGATTTCACCACAGTAAAATCCTGGGAAGAATACAGAGAACTAAGACACTCTCACACTGTGCTCTGTTACAATGTTGAGTCACTAGAGTGACTGCTTTTCTACTGATGATGAGTAAACCAGGCACTTAGTAAAACTGAGACAAAGCAGTATTCCAGCTGCTGGAGTTTAATTCTGTTAGTTTGATTGTTAACTCATACTTTTTTGTCATTTATGTGGCACATGGACATACAACTCTTTTTTCTTTAGAGAAACTTGTTAAAAGCCTATTTAACTACTATAGTGGTAAGTTAAGCATGGCTTTTAAAAAAGAAATTAAGGTGCTCTATTTTGTGTACAAATCTTTGCTATTTTATTGAGATTGAAACGCTGAGTTATTTATGAGAAAATACTATGCTGTTTCATAGCTTTGTATATCCATTGATTTTTACTAAACAGCTTTACTCTTATTCAAATTACTGCTTAGTTGTTGCTGTACTTATGCCTTCAATCCATGCCCTATTAAGTGTTTCTATGAAAATATGAAATTGTTTTCCACTCCACACAGTTTCTAATATGTCCTTGTATTTCCTGTCACTTCTGGGAGATGTTCAGAGCAAAGACTATCTTTGTATTCCAGAAATGGCTAAGGAAGTAACTTTCATGACCTGATCTAAATCTCAGGCTGAAAGCAGCAAGGGAGACAGCAATGCAGCAGCACTGAAGGCACAACTGCACCACACTTGGCAAAGATGAGGTCTAAACTTGCATTATGTGGGTTTGACAACTGCTGTATATACTCTTAAGACTCCCTCACAGTCAGAGAGCAGACAAAGTGAACTACAATTCAAAAGAAGTGCTTGCTCAGTGCAAAGGTAATTCATCGCCAACACTTTTGATCTTTGTTGCTTTAGTAGTGGAAAGTGTTGAGAGCTGCATTCTGTTTCTCAGTGTTTAGAAACTTTGTTTAACTTGTATGCACTGGACATGACTGTTGCTGCATGTAAGGCTTTCAGTGTATTGATATACTGAAACACTGTTTGATACCTTGCTTCTTCAACAGCAACAACTCTGATAAGCCTCATTCAGCATCAAAGATCCATTTCAAAGCATAACAGGTAATCAGGTACTTTTCAAGACACTACCGACTGTTTGCCTTCATGGGTAGAATGCAGAGAAGTTCTAATGCAGCTCAAATAGTCTAGTTTTTGTGCTAATTAAATAGAATGACAAAACATTTTTTTGGCTTTTTATGTCTTTTGGGGCTTTGGGGTGGGGTGTGTTCCAACCTCCCTGCCTGAAGAGGAACATCAGATTTACTCTGTTACTTTTGTGAACCTGACCTTTTAGAAGCATTCTCAAAAGGAGCCCAGGTTTCTGCACACATGCTTTTGGTGTGTGTCTGCTCTTCATTAAGTTAGCAATCTGTTCTTATTCTATGTGATGAAACAATAAAACAAAAGACTGAGTTAAATACCTTTTTCCATTATTTTAATGTCTGCTGGAAGGCTTCCCTGAGCTCTGAGAAAGATTTTTGCCAGCTACAATCATTTTGTTCTGGTTCACATTGCAGGAATCTATGACTAAGCAGGTACCCAGGAAACCTCTCCTAGTAGCTTGTATACCATGCTTCAAAATTCATCTACATATCATATCTATGTACAAAATTGAATGTACAACACTTTTCTTTCGTTATAAAAAAAGCACTGATATTCTCTCCTGCAAGATGAATTGCCTTTTTTTCCTTCTAAAAAGACAGAAGAGGGTAGATGGATGCTTCATGTTTCAAATCAGTCATGCATGCTTGCTGGTTTTATTCTTCCTTTCATTAACTCTCTCAAGATTTGGCACAACAAGAGCATTATATAAGACTAAATAATTCTTACATAAATCTGAGTGAATGCCTCTTATACAGTACTGGGTGCTTATCATGCCTATAAGTAAAAATGAATCACTTCCTTTTTAAATGAGAGCTTTAAACCTTGTGTTTTGTGTAGTTAATTGCCACAAGCCAAAATAACCTTTTGAGCTTTATGGATTTTCACAGCTGCAGACTGAAGGAAAAAACACCCCACACTGACAAACAGAAACTTAACAATTTCCAAAAGAAATTATCCTCCACTCCAACTGCCTCTTTTAGCACAAAGCCCAGCTCATTTTTCCAGACTGTTAAATGTTCCTA
Organism: Galbula dea; assembly: GCA_013399015.1. Lineage (NCBI taxonomy): Eukaryota > Metazoa > Chordata > Aves > Piciformes > Galbulidae > Galbula > Galbula dea. The sequence continues at coordinate 1,117,353 of VWZX01001164.1, read as the reverse complement.
GCACATGTCTGTAGAGCCAAGAACCTGAGTATCATCTAAAGAATGAGAAAGAATAAAGCAAGGGCAGTATGAATGTGACACTTCAAGGAGAGCATGTGGAACAGTCAACAGGTCAAGAAAGGTAGGTACTTGCAGGGCTCAGAAACAGAATCATGGAAGACTCTAAACATGTTCCTATGTGTAGGGAAAGACAGGGATATATAACTATGCATGCTTTTAAGCTAAGGGAATAAATACCTGCATTATAAGGCAAGATTAGTATGTGGAACAGGAATCAGTAAATCAGGAAACTAGGAGGAAAACTGATAAATTGTGAGAACCAGTACTGGGAAAGGTAAGAGGCTGCAGAAATATTTGGTAAATATCAAATGAAACAAACAATCTCCTTTGAGAAGGCTGGAGAGAAGGACAAGGTTAAAATAATAGTCTGCTAAAACAAAGCAATATAAATTGTCCACACAGAAACTGAAATCCCTTGCTAGCAAACCCACGAATGAGAAGTATAGCATACAGTCAGCATATTGGAAGACCAGTGGATGGCAGAATATTTTTACTACTACAATACTGGGTTGTCATGCCACATGTTTTAGTTGTGGCTCATCTGCTGACTAAAACATCATATGTCCCAAGAACAAATCCAAGTTTGAGTCTGATAAGTTAGCACAAGCTGGGGAAAGTTTTGTGCTTTTCAGTATAGTTCATATTCTCTAAGACAGTGGTGACCACTATTGCAGCTGTCCCACACTGAGCGACCTGAGAGATAAGCAGCATGTTTTACAAGCAGTGAAAGGCATAAAATAAGACTGAGAGCAAGAACAATAAGGATAATAGATGACTTAACTGTAAGAGTTCATAAAAATGTCAGGAATAAAAACTCAAAATGCTACTCCTAAAGAATCACCACCTTACTGTATTACTTCTGATAACATAGCACATTCTTAGTTCCAAGTTTATTGATCTACTGTGAAGCTGAAGATTTCTCCTCAAAAGTTAGGAATAAAATCTGTAAATTGTAGAGAAATTTCATGAGATATAAAAGTACGTATGAAGAAAAAAAGTGTGTACCTATGTATTCAGGCCCTAGCACAACACCAATCCAACTAAAAATTGGTGGGCATGAAGTATTTAAAGGGAAGACTTATTTGCTAATTAGATTCCAGAAAAAAGAAAATTCCATGTTATTCTTGCTTACCATATTTATTCACTTTAAGTGGAAAACATCCGACAAGTCATAATGGAATTGACTCACTACCATACATACCATCTATGTTCCTTGTTCACAAACTTCAACTGAGAAAGAAAAATATACATTTTAAAAGAACATTTTATAAATGTTTGAACAGATTTCCAATACATTTCTGAAAGTTAGAAGGAAAGGTTTTTTCAAGACTTACATTCTCATGTTTTCTGGGGCAAAACACTTAACGTAAAGCACACCTGACATCTGACTTCCATATACCTCAGAGGTTTTCTATGTAGTCTTCACTAAAGTGTACTTGCTAAATGTTTCACAGTACCAGAGCATGAGGTCCTCCATCAGCTTCAAAACCTGTGAGCTAGATACTAACTAGAAAGAATGCTTCTATAAAAAGGACAGTTCCAATACAAAAAAGAAGCAGGCATTACCAGTCAAGTTTCTTTGGGAGATAGTACATCGCATTTGGTTCCGACTTTCTTTCAAACAGCAAAAGACATAAAGCATGGTAATCATGTAAATTATTTGAAGCTCTTCAGTTTTAAGAAGATTTGTAATTACAAGTCAAATATAACAAACCGATATTTGCATAATTAACATTGAAACAAAGCATTTTGTTAATGATAAATGCATTAAGAGCTGAAATAACAATGAGAAGTGCTTCTGTTTGTCAACTTGTCCAATATGTATGCTGAAGCTCTCCCTTCTAATTACAAGATATTTAGTAAAGCACAACAGATTTTAAAATTAATATAGAAGCTGGAATGTATTTTTAATTGTAGCACACTTCATCTAAGAAGATTACCATGACAAAAAAAGAAAAGGAAAGTGGACTAAAAGCAGTGATTTATAGACGTTCTAATTTTTCACTTAAAAATTCTTCCACACTATCTGTATTCCACTTGAGGATGCTCAGCTCTTCTGCAATGTTCCCACTGTCATCCAGCAGCTTTAGTACAGGGTCAGAACCACGCACGTACTGCAGGAAAAAAAAAAAGTCAGTTACTTTGGGCTGGAAGTGCATTCTCCATATTAACTCTCTGCCTCCCCCAACAGATTGTAGTCAGGTAAAAAGATGTCAAAGCAAGAATAGTAAAAAGTCCAAAGACTGGCATTGTGAAGTATGAATCCTTAAGAACAGAGCACTAAAATACATCAGAGTATTCTGGGCAAACTTTGGCAATGCAATTTGTGCTAAGAAATCAACCTAAGCTTTGGCTTTTTAAAGCTTAGAGTTCTTAAAAAAAACAGACAAGCTTGGTTGATTCCTGACAATGCTGAATGCTATAAATATTCCAGTGCCATGTATTTTGTTCTGATTTTATAAATTTCATTACTAGAGTGTTTAACAAGAAGTGTATTCTACTTCTCTTAAAGAAAACAGATCTATAAAAATCAAATTAAGCTTATGAGACGAGCCTTTTGGTTTATTTTTCTTCTACACTGCTACCTCCTCTCCTCCAATGTTTTTTCACCTACTGTGCAGATTCAAAGGAGAAGTAATGTTCAAAGCTATAGTTTGTATGCATGTGTGTATGCAAAGAAAGAATCAGTACCAGGGATGAAGCTCTAAAGAGAGTTGTAGATTGCACACTCCACTGGCAGCAGCTGGCCAGTGTTTGCAGCTCTGGATTAGATGCTATTTTGCCTAGTCCTAAGGAATGAGGGTGGGAGAAAAGAAGGAGGCATAAGGGACAGAGAGGCCTCACTTCACAGGAAATTAAACCAACAGGAAATTAAACCACATTAATTTAAGAGCAGTAAATGTTTATCTTGAGATGCAGAACACTTACTTGCCTTAAACAAAACAGGTAGGAAACAACTTCAGTTAAGACTTCTTGCCTTGTATTTAACATCAAAGAGCGGAAAGTGGAGGAACAAGTTGAAGGGAGGTTGGGGTGGGTCTCAGGGGTGAGAAATACCTACTACTTGTTCTCCTTGGCCCATTTCACAAGCTAATGCATATGCAGAGGGTCAATGTCCTAAGCCTAGCTTTGAAAGATGATACTGTACTTCAACTGTTTTAAGTTACTGAGGTTGTATTTTTGAATCAAGCAAATGAATGATTATTTTTTTCATATAATCAATAGCCTTTTTGCCATTTTAGAAATGCCTGGTGACTTTTAGAAATCAATAGCAGAACTCTGAGCTGTTAATGTACTCACATTCTTTCCTGCTGTATCTGTGCCTACTAGGCTTTGCTAGTAACGTTAACACTTTAAAGCTTCTGAAGACTCACTAAGTCACAAAATGTGTAATGCAAATAAAAGCTTTTAACAGTATTAGAAGGCTCTAGCCATTTAAGTTTATGCAAAGATCTCCCCAAGAGTATTTTACCTTACTGTACTAAGCTAACTTATCTGGTTTTACTGATGATGCTAGTGGCATCTCTAACCCATTTTCCAGAAGTCTTGCAAAATAAATACAGATCCATTTGCACTGAACTTTTTCTGGCAGTGCTCTCTACCTATTGTAGTCTAGACCACTTTGATGTTCCATACAGCTAGAAAGTTTAAAGTAAAAATGAAACAGATGAAGGAGAGAAAGCTTTTGAAAGAACCTGGAGGACACAGAGACACAAATGCATGAGAAAAAGGAAATCCATTTTATATGGAATCTGCTGCTGAGAAGACAAATCACTTACTGCAGCCATGCATAGCTATAAAGTGATTCCAGATGGTGCCATTTGGTGAACAGAGATGGGAGCACAAGATCTGATAATCAGGATGTGCATCTGTGAAATACGCTGCAAGTTCACACAGGATTAAGAGGAAGGTAAAGTCTTAGACTAGATCTTGAAACCAAAGAACTGTTTTGAGCTTAAGGCAGTGCAGTTTATGCAGCTTTACATACATGCAAGTCAAACACAAGCAACAACATTCAGTAAATGCATTTCTATAAAGCTGGATGTTTGAAGACTATAAAGAAAAACAGAACCATAGAACACAGCAAGGAAATTCTGAGAAGTACGAGAAAAATCTAACAATGACTGAATGTATGGAAATGCCAGCTCCACCAGAAATGAGGTGAGAACAGGAGAAAAGGAAACTATGGCAGAATAAACTTGAATAAATCCAAGATATCCACAGAGTAAAGACAGAATGCAAGCATTCCTCACATTCTTTTGCTATCTACTATTACTAATGGATTCCAGCATATTTTTTTCTTGGATTAAAAACAAAAACCAAAAACTCCAACCCCCCAAAGAATTGGTATCAAACAGTTACTGAGTAATAAACCAATTGATATTACCAGCGGGAACTCGAAGATTTATACTGGCAATGCAAATACGCCCTCTGCTAAAGGACTGCTTAATCAGCAAATAAAGAACAAGCCACAGAAGGGCTTTCTTCACCAAGCTTAATTCTTTCTAACATCCCAAATAATAAAAAAAAAAAAAGGTAGGTTACCACTAACCTTGATTTGCAGTCCCCTGAAGAGTTTTGGCTTATCGCTCCTGACAAAAGCTATAGTTTGGAGAAAAGAAGGAAAGACAATTAAACTCTTCTTCACTTGCATAAAGTAGATTTACATTCAAGCTAGTATTCCCTGAATTACTTCTTCTGAAATGATGCTTTAAGAGATATTTGAATGTTAAAATTCTTAATATCCTCACAAAATTAATACTACTAAACCTATTATTCCTAAGGAACACACTGTTTTTGCTAGTATTTCAAGCAAGCTTCGTATCTGCTTGGATTTTCTTTGAACACTAGTGCAACTGTCTAAATTAGTTTATCTGCATGTACAACTGACAGTCGTCAGCTGACTGGCCCATATGCTGATGTGACAAATAAATGTGAGGAAAAGCATTAAAGCGATCAAAATCTGGCTGAAGACAAGCTTTTTGAGTGAGGCTAAACATGACACACATCCCATCAGCAAGCTCCACACAAGCTGCAGCAGTGCAGGTGAAAGGGCACAAAGGAAACTGTGGGTAGGGGTGTTATTCTTGCAAACAAGACAGACAATGTTGTCTTGCAGAGATCTGAGATTACATGTTGAAAACCAGCAAGAAAACAAGAAAACCAGCAAGAACAGAAAACAAGAAGAGAAGCTCGTGTCTGCTCTTCTCTTGACACTCCTAAAGGCTATCAGTTTTAAGTTTGACTTTGTGACCTATTATGTAGCTACATGGAGAGAAGTCCAGGTCTGAGGCGGGCTGCTGCTGAACAATTTTTTGCTTGAAGCTAGTCAGCAAACAGCAAGCATTAACAGCAGCTTAGTCCCTGTATTCTTAGGGCAATACACAAGCCTCTCTGATTTTGGGACAAAGCATGAGCATTATCCCCAGGTTCCAAGTACTTTAGCCTAATGAATGCTTGAGTTCTAAAACTATTTAGAATTTATTTAGAAAACAGCATAGTCTTCACTCCTTTTTTACATGCAGGTTATGCTAAAGGCTGAATTTTAGTATCTGTACTGACATTAAGTGGATTCTGGATGCTCCTGTAGTCAGTAGCTTCTCCCCAAGGATGAACCCTGTCAGTATGGATTGACTCTTACAAAGGTGCTAGCAGCATGTTAAAGCCGCTCTTTCAAGGTTAGACAACAATGAATCTCTCCAAATTGCAGTGCATCCAGCTGGTGCATGGAGATGAGTGCAACCTCAGGACTAACGCTTTGTACTGCCTCACAAAGTGTAGTGCTTTCCACAAAAACTGTAGATATGTCTACCTGCATCTTTATGTTACTGCAGATGCCTTAACACTTTCTCACTATGTATATAGAGAGTGGCATTAATTTTCTCCCCTCTTCCACTGTGCTCCCTGTACAGATCACAATCATATAACCTGCCTGCTGCACCAACCACCACATAGTACAAACAAGTTAAAAAATACCAATGGCCTTGATGAGCTGCCAGATATACTAGACCCCTGAAGAAGAAAACTAAGACTTGTTTTCATTCTTTCTATAGCATACGCTAATGTAATATTGTAAGCTGTACTTGTATGATTTCAGACAGCACTAAATAACCAGTACTTGTTCACATACTGCAGTTCAATTCTAAATTAAACTTACAAATGTAGTTTTCAACTTGAGTATCTCCCATGTTCTTGTGATCTGTTAGTCGGCTTTGCTGTCATCAGGAGTTACATACAAAGATATTTCTTATTCTTTGTTAAACTGAACTATTTCATGAGGATTTTTTTCCCACATTTTTTCCAACTTAAATCCAAAGATGGAATCAGTCTCTACCACTTTATATGAGAAGGAGACTGCAAGAAGCAGTCAGTACAGTGAGCAACTTTAATTGCAAAACTTAAAGTAAAACAGTAAGAGACCACAGTAAAATGGATAAAGTTTCAAAAGCAAACCTGAACTATGGAACTCAGTTTATTAAATAGCCTTTGGGGGTTCACTCAGGTTACAGCACTTTAAGCTTGTAACAGGTGTGAGGATTTGTTACTTGAGTGACAGATGAAAGCTCATTTGGACATGAATGGCTGTTCTCTGGCTGCAATGTTGGCCTGAACAAGCTCACATAAAATGGGAACAGAATTAGGTGGAAGAAGAAAGTATTCTATAGGCAGTATTCCATTTTGCCACTTTAAACTAGCTATCACACACTTGTATCAATGTCAAATGTCTAAATCTTCTGAAAGCTGAAGCACTACAAAACATTTTTCCTGAAATTTTAAGCCAGCTGGAACAAAATCTGTTGCTGTTAATGGCAGATTTATTTCTAGTGCTGATCACAGTGACTTTCTGCATTAATCACTTGAATTTGTGAAGCAACAAAGAAAAACATTCACTCTACAAATAACTTAATTTGTGTATTCTCAATTTTGGGAGGTAAAGTGAGAAACTAATATACTGACCTGCATCAAAAAAACCCCCCAGATTATCCCATCAATCCCTTCTCTTTTTTCTTTTCCCATCCCCACAACATTATGCCCTGAGTTGAATAAACAGCCTTTGAACGGAATTGATGGGGTCAGGAAGTCAGATGCACATTTTAGGACATGTGGCTGCTTGCTTATCATGTGATGTGGTGCACATGCTCCACCTTCAGGACTACCCCAACAGTTTCCCCTCTGTACCCTGACATCAACATTGTTGTGTCCTATGATCCTATGTCTGAAGACTGCTCACACTTGTTTACACCACTATTTAATATTTGATGTTTAGTATTCAAAGCCTAGGTCGCTCCCCATTTTCTTCTCCCTTAACAGCTTTAGAAATTACATGCTGCAGAGAAACAAGCATTGATATAATCCATCCCACCCACGAGTGAGCGGGGAAGGCATTTTCCACTTCAACTTCCATAAGAGGAACTCGGAGCTTAGTGCCATGACACTATGTTCTGGTGAATTAAACACCAGACTAGAAGTCAGAAGTGTTCTACTGCCAGCTTTGCAACTGTCCTTTCAAACAATGTTAAGAAAATCACCTTATGGTCTTATAAAACATGTCTGATACCAAAACATATGCCTTCTGTTTGAAGGCAATCCTGAGGTGAGCCTACAGAGCAGACTTGATTGCCACACAATCAACTACAAGTAAAAGGTCAGAGAAAAGGATCAGGTGTGTATGGGCATTTTAGAGCCTGTCAGCACAAAACTATTTTGCAAATACTGCAACACTGAACAGTGTTCTTAAAGACCTAAGAGCAGCCGCAGCCTGTGAACACAGCAGAACTGAGAAACTCACTGCTATTGTTTAATGTCACTTTGTTTTGATATATAACACCTTTTTGTTTAGAGAAAGTCTGTGAAAACTAATCTGTTGGAAATAAAGTCTAGAGCTCTAAATGGACATTATTAAGGACTCTTAAGAATCACTCAGGCCTAAACAGCAAGCCAGCTGTATACTGCATACACGTGAGCTATTCAATCTGAGGTACAGTAGGACATACTATATGAAAACTTTCCAACTCAAAACAGATATGACACCACATCTCTCCATGCAGAGTTGCAGATCGATATTCCAGGCATAACTGCTTTCTAAATAGAATTGACTACCTACTGTTATATATTAGGGGCATGATCCAGACTACCAAGGATATCTACATTAAGCAATATTCACATTATTTAGATTTCTGCTTTAGGAGCAAGGATCTCCTACTTGATCTGTAACTGAAAAAATATAAAATTATGTTGATAAATTAAACTAATCTCTTAATACCTGAATGACAGCCAATATACAATGGCAGTAAAATCTCACATTAGTTTTCAAACAACTAGGTACACAGACAAGCATTTTTAACCTTGTCAGTCTGTACACACATTAGAAGGATTATAATGGCCTCAAATCAGAAAGGCCTAGAGGAGATTAAAAACCTTACTGTCTCCATTATATCAGTTTCAGTTTTTAATGGCAGAAAAGAACAAGTCAGAACTAGTCAAATCTTTAGCACAAGGTCAGCAATAAACTTTTACTGCACAATTTTTCCTCCTGGTAAGTTACAGCATGTCTTCTAGCAAGAATCTAATGTGATTAAGTATCTGCTGGTGATGGAAAAATTCACTTGTTGAAACTTCTAATCCTTTTTGTTATTTAAAAAGCTCTGCTTTTAATTTAGGTTTATTCCATTGCTTACTGTTGTAACACTTTTGAGAAGCATGGGGATTCATCCAACATTTAAACTGGACATACCCTTCTCAGTTTATGCTAGTAAAGAGAATGCTTCTTCTAAAATTTGAAGGAAATATTGTTTTAGTTTGTGTATCATCTGTTTCCAAAAGATTGTGACAAAAGGATGCATGCCTCCCACTAGAATATTCTACGTTTCTCAACAAGAATTTTACTGACATTTCTACCAATGCAGATTTAAGCTCAATATAACTTTCTACCTTACTTTCACTAGTATTTAATAATTACAGATCAAAATTACCAGGAAATAAGTCATCTTACTTAAAAATACAATCTTAAATTACATTTTAGTAGCTAAAAGATTCTTCCTCACACTTGCAGAACTTGGGCAATAAAATGCTTACTGACTCTGAAGTCAGAGGATCTACAGTAGTTGCATCCTTCGTAAGTTCGAGGATTAAGAACCTTGTTTCTCTAAGAGATATGCTGGGAGCACCTCCACTTCTTAACGGAGGGAGTCATGCTGGGAGAGGTGACAGTTATTCTATTGATGAAAAAAAGAACGTAGAGAAACATGAAAGAAATGTTCAGTAAAAAAGCCCAGCCCAATTCACTATGTTAAACTGCATAGAATGTAGGAGTCTAGGTACTGTGGTCTCCTATCTCATCATGAACAGAACATGGCTGCCACTCAAAAGTCAACTTCAAACAAATATGCTAGATAATCACTGACCCAGCTAGCACATTATTCTGTTATAGAGCCTTAATTTTATAGATGTCAGCCAAGAACTGTCACATAATCTGCTACCTGGTATAAGAAGATATTGCTTCATCTATGAATCTTGTCACTTATGTTTTCAATGTTCTACTTTGAAGTGTTTGTAAGTGATAAATATTTAAGAACAGGAATTAATTTTACTATGCAGCATTTATAAAGCAGCAATTTAATTTTAAGGGAAACTTAACAAAAAAAATTTCATTACTGAACTTCAAAAGATTACAAAAATGTGGTCTTTTATCTGATTTATCACAGGAAGCTGTATTTGAAAAATGAAAGACATTATTGGCCATATTCACAAAAGCATTTAGTATTTTGTTGTGATATTACAAAGAATAACATTCAATAATAACATTTAGTTTAAGACAGATAATCTTGCTGAGGACTAGATTTTTTTTCATCACTTGTCACTTCTTCACTTTCACAGTATCTATAAATATATTCCATATGCAATGATTCTCACATTTCAAGCACACAGGTGTATTCAGCAACTATCTGTAGCTAAAAATGATATAGCCAGTAATTTTGGTAGACACTTTGATACAGAAGGACCATAGAATATTGTATTTAGTAACCACAAGCAACCCAGTTTTTTCCAACTGTGTACCTTCCTTTTACAAACCTTTCTTGACTCAGTAGATGTTAATCCTTAAGTATTTTAAGATGTGAATTTCATTATAAAAAACAAAACCAAAAAACACTCTTCATCCTTTGGCCAAATAAAATACAATCCAAAAGTCCATTACAAAGTTGAAGTCTTTGGGAGTAAGCCAAGTGACAAAACAATTTACACAGGTACTTGTAGGAGATGTCATGGTCAGATACAGAAGAAACATATACTAGTCCATGTAATTCTAACACATACACAGTCATATGGGTTTTGTATAATCTGCAAAAAAACCCCAAAAAATCCTAGCAGAAGCTATGGGAAAAGAAATCAGGAGTTATTTGCAACGAGACATTGTCAAAGACAGGCTACACAGTTCAGTGAAGCCTACAAAGACAGTGTTTCAAAAGCAGCATCATAACCTTCAGGCAACCTAACTTCTGGAGCAAATATCCAAGTAAAAAGTTGAAATAAAACCACTTTTGGAATATTAATGTCTTAAGATAGAGACACCAAATACTATTTTTGGTAGGAGTTAAAATCCAAGAGAAAATCTATATAAAAGTATTCTAAGATTAATACTAATGTGAGGAAAAAAACCAGCCAGAAGAATATATTCCACTGCTTTTTAAGATTCCTATGTATGCTCTTAAAATTTATCTCATCCTCCACACTGTTCTAATATAGTAGAAGTAAATTTGGTCAAGATATATTTATATTGGGTAACTGCAGAAACTGGTGATGAAAAGGCAAAAAGATCTTCAAGTAGACTAGTCAGTCCTTTTTTAATTCTTTCTGCACTGAAGAATAATTGGTAGTCAACATAGAGACCCTACTGAAAAACCACTGAAATTTACTCAATCATTTTAGAAAGTAAGCTAAATCATTAATGGAATGTAAATCTTTGAGCAGGTTTAAACAACCAAGGATTGAAAAGAAGGAAAAAAAATTTCAAGTTTTTGAGTTTTTCCTTTTGTACTGTAAGGTTTTGTTTCACATTGTGCACACAGGAGATATTGAGGACCATTCCCTTCTAAGACCTACACAGGAAGGTAACTGAAGACATAATGCAGGCCAGAGTTAGGCTAACAGGTTGACCTTTTAATTCAAACCTATAGCTCAAAAGAGCACTGGCCTGTTAGAACCATCAAGAAGCAGAGAGAATGGGCAACAACATTTGGGAATGCTTTTACAGTTTGCTAAATTGAATGGTCATGGAGACAATATGTACTCCTGTGCTATCAAAGTTAATCTCCTCACACCCGAGGTAGGACAAGTCATTTAAACAACTCTTGTTTTGGAATTTAAACAGCAGAAAAAAGAACCAGTCTTGCAGTCAATTAACTGAACTGTCTTTGGGTAGAGATGGCAGGAAAGGGTCTAAAATAGCACAACATGTTAATTGAAACCTTGCCTAAAAACCTTTTTTTACTTGTTTTTCAGCCTTCAAACAGGGAGGTATTAATACTAGCCATGGTAGTTGGAGATATGCTGTTTGTGCAGTTTTATTTCTAAACCTAGATTAGTCACTCTTGTTTATGTCTAATTACAGCCAAAATACAGTACTAGGATGTTCATTACAGGAAAAAAAAAATAAAAATCAAAGTACTGCTATGATCTAAGCTCTTCCCCCATTTACAAGAAAATTCCAGTTTGAGATTTCTCACAGATGTTTTTCCTGCAGCTACCTCCCACCACACACTGATAGTACTGATTTTCCTTTTAGACTACTGTATTCCATTCACATTTATTGTTGGAATTATTATTGTGACTGTCATTATCGACTAACAAAACCAATTACACTGCAGGATCTGTGAAAAGAAAGTAGTTCCATAAGATCACAATACAATTTCATCTACCAATTATTGGAGACCAGCTACATGAGTCTCAGGTCAATGCAACTTTTCTGATATAATATACAAAATTTATAACTACATGTAGTAGTACTTAAAAGCATGTTTTGTTATTCAGCCACAACAGTATTTCAGATCTGAAAGAACAGTAGTGCCTTTACTTACCCTGGACTTGAGGGAACCTTCCCAATTTTCATCCACATACCTCTAGGACAGCTCCTGCATAAAGCTGTGATAATAACGAGAAGCTGTTAATGACATCAAACCAAAACCAAAAGAAAACAAATACCCCCCCCAACAAAACAACAACAACCAAACAAAACCAACAAAAAACCCCAAACCCAAATTACTAATTTACTTATAGTAAACTAGTTATCTGTTGAACTACTTTTCTTTGAGGAGACTATATGCTATCTTGTTCATGGTAACTACACACAAATAAGATCCTAAATACAGTGACAATTCCAGACCTGCCTCTTATGCAACAAAACATGACTGTTCACTCAAGATACATGATAATTTTAATTCGCTACATTTAAAAAAAAAAAAAAAAAAAAAACAGAAAAAAAACAGTGAGAGNAAAAAATCAGGAAAAAGACTATAATTTGAGAAATACCATTGCTGGAAGCAAAGTTTCATTATAAAAAAAAAAAAAAGATTAATTGGACATGTTACAACGGGTATTATGGACCAGTAATAGCAAAATTTTATTTCTTCCTCCCTAAAGATGCTAAGAAAGCCTCATTAAATGAAATTTTAGTCTCCATTTTAAACCTAGATTCAAGAGTTTATGATAATGTTTTTATTTATAAAGTTTACTGTTTGTGATAAAGATAAGGCAGTGACTTCAGACGTCTCATTTGTGCTAACTATTAGTAGTTTATTGTAGTTAATTGTGATTGCAGAAAGAGTACAGATCAAATTAATAGGCCTTATCTGAAGCAATACCCACAAGCTGGGTGAACTTCAACGCTATACTTTAAGTTTGATTTTTTGTAGTATCTAAATAAAGTCTATAGATCTTCTATACTATCATATGTTTTTAACATTTTTTGAGTTATTTTGGCAACATGCAATTGATTCTATAGTTTGCTGACTCTTAAATATAAACTGGAACTGATTTTTCTGGCTACTAAAGTAGAACTTTGTGGAGCTGGATGTGGTTAGGATTTGGCGCTCTCACTGCCACGGCCTGGGTCCAATTCCTGGTCCGGGAAGCTTTGTCGTGACCTACTCTAGGGAATCCTGTTCTGGCAGGGGGGGTTGGACTAGATATTTCGAGGTCCCTTCCAATCCCTGGCATTCTGTGATTCTGTGAACTTCATACTGTAATGTTAAGCATTTTCATCTAACACACAGTTGTCAATACTGTATACCAAATCATATCCTTCTATCCCAAAACCCCACTGTTAACAGAGAAGCTGACAGAATACATCTCAGTTAAAAAAGTTTTAATCAAATTCGTTACCTTCTATAAACAATTAAGACCTCTGCTTTCATTTACTTTTAGATAGTGTTTTCTTAACAAATGTGCAAGTCAGGACATAGAAAAATATAACCTTACTGATATGAAGTAAATTCTCATTTCACTTACAATATAATCTCTGAGTATAAGTAATTAAAAATAAGCTTTCACTATGAAATGTAATGGGTACTAACCCCTCTGAAAAAAGAGTGACTAGACATAATAGCAAACCACACATGATATGGCAAAAATTTCAAAGACAATTTTATTAATTAACATTGTCCCCTATCTTTATAGACATTATAGACCAACAAGAATACACCTTCATTTCAGAATACGAATCTCCTGAACTCAGTTCCAACTCAATATTTGCCTAAATACTATGAATTAGAACATAAGAAACACTCTAATCATTTGCAGGGAAATGACAACTTCTTCCCTGATGTGAACTAATCAGTAATCACTAATTCTACAGGAAACAGAGCTAAAAATGTAACACTGCACTATCTATTCAGAATAGCTTAATTACATTTACACTTTCAACCAGACATTAGCTTTAAGATAAAAACTAATATTTGACTGCTAGAACCCAGAACTGCCCAGAAACAATACCCGAGAGATCAAAAATACCTAATTTACTTTTAAAGCTTTTTTCACTGCCCAAAGAAAGAGTTTAATTTAAAAAAGCACTGATAAACAGCTCAGATACTAGCTTGTATAAAGTTCCTCTGGACTTAAAACATGAAATTACGAAGACAGAGGAAATATGGATTGGACTACAAATTTCACTTACTTTGCCTCTATTCATTATTCTTTAAAAAACATTTGACAGCAATTCTATCAGCAATCCCAGATTTACATCATAGCTTGCACATTCACTGACAGAGTGAATAGTTATACTGGTCCTCTGATACTGGCAGTTATCTGCGTTTTTTCTTCTACAAAGAAGTTAGTATAAAGAAGCAGACAAAAGAATAAATAGCCTTTTTCTACCTAGTTAATTATTTTATGTATGTGCATAAAGAACTAAGTACACCCAAATTTAGGACAATGGTAAAATGAGCATTTGCCAATTCTTATTACTGCAAATAATTCTTGCAGATTATTTCTTCCTTTCAAACACGGATTTCTGTTGAATGAGATCACTACAGGAATCTACACCACAGAAGGCATCTTGTAATTACAAGCTACTCCCAGTTCGTAACTCCTAGACAGTATCTGACAGAAGTAAAGTTTAACAAAGAAAACAGTTCAATCGTTGATGCCTATATTTTGAACTCATAACTCTGCTGTAATTGAAGTCCAGCTGTGCTAGTACAAAAAAGTTCAGATTCCTGCTGTGACAAACAGCTGCTCTCTAGATGGCTAGACAAGAAAAAAAGAAAATCAATTGGCTTCATTTATAACTCTAAACAAAGGTGTCTTTTGCAAGAAACAGGTTTATTTGCATCACTCAGCCCACAACAAAAGCATACTTGTTAATATCTACTGCTTTTATTGTCTCATCAAGTCCCGAGCAGATGCCCTCCAAACCTCCTTCTGAAGGCATTTACTGTGTTCAAGTATTACTAAGAATGACATATGTTACACTCAGTGTGGAGGCATACAAACATGACGAGTCAGTTCATTACACAATGCTTAACACAAGTTAGTTCATTTAAAAATAATGCTTCACTTGTTTTAGTGATCATGAAAGTGAGTTTAGTACCACAAGCCATGAAATAAAGGCTCTAAACTATTACTAGTGCCCATTTTAATATCCAACACAAGTGCTGTTATGTTTTCCAGGCTGACTCATGTCTGCATCTCTAAAAATAACGTAGCTTTTTAAGAAACATTCTAACAGTGTGATTTCTAAGGCTATTGTGACAAAAACTGAACTTTCCCCTCATCTTTCACAAAGAATCAATTTGATTGAAGTTTTACTCAAAAAATTTTGTAAGCACACGAATGTCTAATAATAGTTCACACTGATGTAGTGAAGATGGCTCTCCACAACTGGAAGGACGAAAATCATGCTATCCGTCATGTCTGAATTAATGAAGGAAAGTGGCAATCACAACAAACCTTTTTACAGCCTTTTACATAAGAAGAGTGTTAAATAAAAATATATATTATAAAAATAATTTTTTAGTAATTAAAAACAAGGAACCTTAACTCAGATAAAAGAAAACATTTCACCTGCTATTATGAAGGGTATTGAAGTAATTTCTGCAAGACAAAAATTCCACTGGTGCTTCATTTATAAATCAATACAGTATTGTTAGCACAATTACTTGGTGCGAAACTCAAAATACGGTACTTAACACAGACTGTTATTTGATCATAATAAAAGGTGCCAAAAAAAGTTTTGTTAAATACAATAAATCATCCCTAATTTCACCTCTACAGCACCTATACTTTGTATGCTCGTTTCTTCTGACTACCAACTAAGCCTGACCCTGCACAGGTTATAAAGTGTCACTCAGACCGGGTTTGTGCTGGTGTTTGCAATCCGCTGAAAAAAAATACAGTACCATAGTGTCTTAAAACATGCAATGAAACAGGCTGTTCAGATAAAAACACACAGTGGTGAATAGCTGTCTGATGGTATCTGGATTCCCTCCAATATCTGCTTATTTTCCTTTCTTATTACCAGTTTAAAAAATACAGTTAAGCTCTTATAAAAAGCAGTAGCAAACCAACCTAAAACTGGAATTTTCACCTGCCTCAGGTACAAAACAAATCTTCCACTACATAATTACCAACAACTAATCTAATCCCAACACAAATATTTTTTAAATGTAATTGACTGTAATTTTGATTTCATATTAGTTTATTCATAAGCAGATCTGCCAAAGAAATCTCCTCATCCCCTATCAACTCATCCTACTGTTTGACTTCAAGGTCAGAAATAATACAGATGTTATTATTCTTATTGGCCAAAGGTGCTTGGTATCTGGAAGCGAGTATTGTTTTAAAATAGTGTGCATGATCTCTTTTTTTAAAGGCACATAAATTAATTTAGTGTGTCCCACTCATTGATAACACAAAACAAGTTCATAATTAATATTGGTTCCCCTGAGAAATGAAGTCACAAATAAAAGAGATTTTGGTGCAAGTTTCATATGCTCGTTCCTAATCTCTTCTAACTACCAAATGATTTGTTACTTTTACTAGAAAAATAGATTAGTTAAAATAAAGGAATATACATTGACATATGAACTGTAAAATAGTTTCTCTTCTATGGGGGAAAGAATGCAGGGTATTTGTATAGACAGAAGTTTTCAAAAAAAATCACTCTAGTCTTCCCCTTCCCTGGAGACAGAAAATGAGCAAGAATCTGTGGGTTAACAGAGAGCAGTCAGAAAGCCTGACTACCAGGAACATTATGAATTACTGTTCAGTAATGTAGAAAGTCAATAAAGTCATAGCTACACCCGCACATCATTCAGAAGTGATGTCATCGGTAAATTAAGCGAAGAAACTGCTCCCATTCACAACTCAATATCCTATGAAGGGAGATGCCTAGCTGTAAATAAGTTTGGAAGCAGAGTCAAACAGTCAAAAAGCAGTTATCTGAACTAGTGCTGTTCCTGTGATCAGTGCTATGTATTGCAGGCAAATTCCTCTGTACAAAACTGAAGCAGAATCTAAGCTCTCATTCATTTGCAGGGAAACAAATTCCAACTGAATATAAGGGTAAAAAAAAAAAAAAAAAGAACACAATGAGGGTGTTTAAGCACTGAAATAATTTACTAAGAACAGTTGTAGAATCTATCTTTGTAGCTCTTGAGAACTCGAGTTCTCCTTTGAGTAAGGGATTCAACTTTTTTTATCCTGTAGGAACATAGTTGTGCATTACTATCACAAATCTCCAGCATATACAAAACATTGTCATCCATCCAAGTGTTTTATTTTTGATGTTAAACATTCTCCTCCTTGCAGTATCATGTAGACATTTTTGCTCTTTAGATCCAACAACCAGGAAAAACACCAAAACAACTTCCCTTCCTGGCAGACTAGCTTTTGTTAACTTTACTCTCTGAAATGGTTCGGTGTAAAGTCATGTGAGCAAGAGATCTGTCACAAGGGCAAGTAAGAAAATGCAGAAGCTAAGCAACCATCAGCTTTAGGCCCCTGGAGCTACAGGATGGATTAGGTGGTGTGAAGGCCCAGTTTGAGTGGAGACGGAGCAGAACAGAGAAGGGTGATGGAAAAAGGGCTCCTATGTATAGGCTTTCACTTGGACCTAGTGAACAGAATTATGTAAACTAAAAAGCAGAGACAGAAACTTAACAGTTTAAGCTCCAATTTTGGAATGTACTGTACAATTAACTCTACTTACCTCCACAATTAGACTCCCTGAATATCTCTTATTCTGCAGAATCTGTGCTTTTATTAAAAAAAGTAAGCATCTCGGAGCAGTTGTAAAGAAAACACTGAGAACAGAACTCATCAACTATTTGACTATGTACATTTAAGTAATTTGGAGACTCTACTTTCTGAAGTTGTTTCAACAAATGTAAAGTCAAATGCCAGTATTTTATCCAGATGAGTATCCAGATGTAGGTCAGATTAATCAGCTGAACTTATTCCATTCACCAGCACAGACAGCTGAATTTATTCCATTCACCAGCGCAGACGCGTATCAACAACTTTTTCACTGATGAGACCAGAAAGAGGTCTTCTATAGATAAGGCTTGCCCAACTATAGACCAATAATGTATTTTATCTCAGTTCATCTGACAGATGAACCAAACAAAAGTCAGTAAATGCCTGTCTTAAGCCTTTACTAGCTAGCTACACCTTCCTTATCTAAGACTACTGTTTGTCAACATTAATTTTCATTGTTGATAACATCATGTACAGAAGGAAGGGAAAGAGGGTACATGGTAAATTTCTTGAGGACAACCACTTCAGCACATTTTTAGTACAAGAAATGGCTGTGCATAACATTAATTATTAAACCATGCTTTGATAGCTTATTGTATTTTCACAAGCATGAATACATGCATAAAAAAGTTGGTTAAAAAAATCTCAGTATTTTAGATGGTTTTCGATTAAAATTGTACAGTGGTGCAGTCATCATCCATCTCTATGTAATTTTCAAAGTATCTATATAGACTTCTGTATCATTATGTTTGCTTTGTTTTACAGCAGAATCATAAGCTATTTAGAAATAGTGTAAGACAGACACGTGTGATGTCACCCAATGACAACTTGCCATCTAAACCATCCAGTTTCATGTCACAAATTTCCTGGCCAACTTTTGGTGAATCAGATAATGTGATATCAGCTATGAGCAAACTCCATCACATTACAACATGACAATTACTTGACAACAGAAATTTAAAATGCTGAATTTCAACACATTTTAGAAATACTGATAACTTTTAAGGATTGTAGTGATCCTGCACAGTGCAACTGTGCAATTTAACATATTGCAAATTTCATCACAGAGTTGATTCTTAAAATCAATTTACATTTTGACAGGCATATATTGCTGAGATAAATCTAAGATCGTAATATATAATTAATGGAATATGCTTATAGCTTTGTCTGAAATAGTCACACAGCGTTAAGTGGAGCTGCAGATGGAGTGTGGCTATTTTCAGCTACTGCAAAATACAGACAATCTCTCCTGCTACTACAATTTCACGCACAGTTAGCTTCACCTCCATTTCATCCTTTTACAGTTTACATACCAGCAGTACTCTGCATCTGACAGACTGAGGCTTAAAACTTGCAGCTGTCTAACACAATACTCTTTAAGCTAGCTTCTGAAGTAGTCTGAAAGTGAGTAAAATTTTTCATTTTACCCACAGCACAATTATGAAGTAATACAAAAATTTCACTGGACAGGTGTCAGCAGAAGTTAAGGGCAAGACAAATATTGGGTAACAGAAGAACCTCACAGCTATTTTCCAGAATGTCAATTCACAGACTACTGGACCAATAACAAGACCAGGATTAATAAACATCTTTCAAGGATATGAAACACTTGAAATCTGTAAACATCTCATTTGAGGTTGCACTGGTGCTATTCAGCACAAAGTATTTTTAGGACTGGACGTATTTCACAGACGATTTGTGAAAAGCAGCAATGATACATAAAACCCCTTAGATATACACATTATACCCTTAATTTTAAACTCATTTAAAACTTGGGCACGAGCCATGCAATAAACTCTTGCTTTCTCTATTTCTAACAACTGCCACATACATCTAAAAAGAATTAACTTCAAATCCTGAAGTCTGTGCTGGAATTATAATAGTTTGTCAGTCTGTCTGCAGCACGGACTACCACCATGTTGTGTCATATGATAGAAACAAATACCTACCTGCTCACATCATGAACAAGCCAGATCAGGTACTGGAATCATGGTTCAGAAAAAAAAAAGATTCTTTGTATTTTGATTATAGTCACAGCACCAGCAAAACTCAAGAGTACTACTGCTCTAGAACTCATCAACACATAAGGTTGCTAATCAGCAAGTCAGACATACTGTATGTCGATGCAGATTTCCAGAGTAAGATTTTAAAGATTCTTCAAGTGAGAGCGTAGGAAAACAACTTTTAAGGTTTAACTTCCATTCACTCTCAACTATCAAATTTTCACTAGAAAAGATTTCTATGGTAACCTGAAAAAACTAGGCAGAGGGAATGTAGCAAAAGGCAGCACCCAGTTTTTCTATTCCATACACACATCATGAAAATACGACTTTAGCAAGAAGCTACTATAGACTGTTAACTTTCATGCAAGAACAAAATCTTAAGGTCGAACAGAAATAGTTCTGTTCTAACTCAAACTAAGACACAATTACAGACACTTACTGCAACCAGCACTACATTAAAACACAAGTCAGTCCAAAGGTGATGATTCTGAACACAACCTGTTACTATCTGTGGTTAGTTCTCCCAATACTGATTTTCTACTGGCTAGTCTTCAAGGGAATTTACTCAGTAAAAGTTTAAAAAGAAAAAAAAAATACTGACCAATCCAAAATATACATTTCCAAGCAGTGCTAAGGGTACAAAAAATTTCCACCTGATGGAACACAGCATCATTTTGAATATTCTTTTGAATTCTAATTTAGCACTCAACCACATAACCATAATGTTAGAACAATGCAGTATTTCTATTCACACACAGGGTATGGAAAGCCTGCTTTCAAATCTGGATATGAAAATGTATGAAAATAATAACAGTCACTCCTACAATTCAAGATGATACTTAACATTATAGCTCTAAATCTCAACTATCATTTGTATTAAATTTCTGGAGTACTCATAAATTACCACATATTTGAAGACGTGTACTCTTTTCAAGACCAAAAATTCTTCCTTACTGACATACCTTAAGCAAGACATTTACTTACTACAGACAAGTGAAAGTTCTTGCCTTAGCCTAACTGACTGAAGCACAGCATGCATTCTGAGCAAGGTTATTCTCAATATTTCTAGCTCTTAGAACTTAGGTATTCTCAGTGCTGCAGAATGGAGTTAAGCAGTCCTGCTTCTGTCAGGTTTGTGCCACTTCAGGAATAGACCTGACAGCTGCACCAGCCATTTGTTCCTTGGAACTGAACGGAACTGTTCTGGTTATGGGTCACTGTCTCCGATCAAGAACACCAGTCTCCTCATCCTTTCCCCCCTCCCCCCCCCCTTTATAAATCACATGGTTCTTTCAATTTAAAGAAGCTGGACATAGCTCCTATTAGTTATGTCACGCTACAGAAAGGCTTGTCACAGAACCAAAGGTTCCTCTGCTCACACAGAGCTGTTGCAGGTCTGCAAATCTGTGTATACTGGACTGTCAAGAAACACTGCATTTTCTTCTTGGGATTAGAATCCAGATTCTCATAGGCTTTTAAAATGAAAAGTTTCATAAACATAACAATGTGTTAAATTTTTCTACAAAGGATTTGGTCCAAAACTCACCTTTCTGGTTTCCAACTGAGCTTCTTCTTGGCAACACTGCCTGCAGAATGGATCCAACTGATTCAGATTGAACTGTCCAAGAAGATTGCAAGAGCTGCATAGCAAGTTACTGGAGAAACCCAGCTCTCTGCAAGCTTCTGATGACAACTGTGCTCCGTATACACTTACCTGAAAATCAATACAATGTTATACTTTAATATTAAATTAGTTGGTTTTAAAAAAAGCAATATTTAAAATGCTTCAATAATCAGAAAGAACAACTAAGTCTCTTGTGACTGTTTTACAGTTAACAACTAATAGTCTGCCCATAAGTGCAAAACACCAGCTTATTTTGAGGTAATACCAATGAATTCTAGCCACTAATAATATGTATATTTCAAAGTATCAGACCTGCCGAAATTCACTTTTATATACTCTTCTGACATGTTTTCCTATAGCTAGCTCCAACTAAAGAAAAAATCTGAACATAATGCATCAGCTGAAACACATGCGGCTACAGCTAAATCCAGCTCTTCCAAAAGAATTTCAGTAAATTTCTTATCACAAAAACACACTCGAAAAATAAGTAGAACAGCTAAGCTTGGGAATAGCACAACCAGATAGTGATTAAACAGACCAAACTACTGAAGAAGGCATACAAGTAAGATTTCAATTTCACATGTGTATTAATGTTAGAGAAAAATCACATACTGAAAGTAGAAGTGTAGATAAAAATCTGAAATTCTGAACTACAAGTAATACTTTAAAATATGAAACTCAGTTGCGTGGCTTCCTGTATGACACCATTGCTGTATTTAATGAGCAGACAAAACCATTTTACCAAATATCCCAGCACTTAGATGATATTTGAGTTTTGTTTTCACATTCACACTTCCCTACACTGGGATTTCTGACACCCCAGTTTAAAACCTTTCCTTCTAGCTGTACGCTATGGAGGGGGGGTGAGGATAGCAAAACAGGAGATTAAGAAAGGACACAGTTTTCCCAGGTGAAAGACCTTGGGAAAAACCCAAAACAGTGAGCAAGCATCTCTGTGTTCAGAGAAGAGTAAGATGATACCACCAAATTGGACTGGATGATAACAGACCAAGAGTCAGACTTATGCTGGGCCAAACAGAAAAATACAGAAGAAAAAAGTTTATCCTTCAGCAAATCAGACTTCTCTTCATATTCACCTGTCACTTAAGATATACAGCACAACCATAAAGGAAAAGACAAAATCTATTTCCTCCACTGAAGTGGCCAACCTATAGCTAAAGGAAAGGAAAACCATGTCATGGATGTGCCAGACAGGAAATGTTATGAATTGGTAGAAAACATTAGGTGCCTTATTATTCTTTCTCTGTATCTACTAAAAAAATAAAGCATGAACAGAAAAGTATAATATATATAAAGTTATTTTGAAATTATTATTCTGTCAGGCAGAATACTATTTTTCATCTTCCTAAAGGACACTACTAAAGTAAGTTCTCTACATTACAGCATGAAAGCAAAATTGTGACCCTAATACCACTGGAATCATCCATTATTTATCCTTCCTGAGAAATACTGACAGTAAGAACTGTAACACCACCACAGTAGTATAGTAGTATGCATCTAAGAAAGATGCCAAACGCTACCAAAGTTGTATTTTAATTATTGTTCACTTATTAATGATGACAGTACCTAGAACAGTTTTCTTGCACCTTGCTGCTTGCCATTCACATGGTTTATGTTTTTATCTTTTCCTCACTTGTAAATCTGTTCACCTGGGAGCAAAAATGGTATTACTGGCATTGTCATTTTGCTTCCACCAGCAACACACCTTGCACCTTTCCCCAGCAGAGCTCTAGAGCATCTGCACACGTAAAGCCAATAGTCTCCTATTTTTGCGAGAAGGATCAACCAAAAAGCTGACAGTCCATGAAAGCAAGTAAAATGTCCATTACAAGAGAATCCCTCACTGATGAAGTTCTGGTTAAGCAGCAAGGTCAAAACAATTTTACTACCACAAGTACTGTATTGCTCTGAAATAACAAGTATTCTAATTATAATAAATGTCTCTGTTTAGCATGAGAAAAGAACCCTCACATTTCAGAAGCTAGCTTCCCATCAGAACAAGAAAAATTCAGCTACTTTGCCAGTGACGTGCCTCATTTCAGCAGCATGCTCTCCTTTAAAGCTTTGACTAAAAATACACACTACATAACCGCTTTGCTTCCACATTAGATAATTTAATATATCATAGCAAATGCAGCATCGATATAAATTGCTTTAGAAAGTACTGAATAGCTATTAGAGCGAAATGTTCTAATAAATCTTTTGTGCAAGTTCATGCCTTCGGAGCTCAAGTGGGACAGATGTTTAAGAGCATCAGGTGCACTAAAGCAGAGAAAGCTGACCTCTGTGAAAACTCGAGGGACAGTCTTTACAGGACAACCTTCAGCTAGAAATCAAAACTCACCTACCTTTCCAAACCCATTCTTAACTTCGGTTCTGAGGATAACCCGGGTTATGAGCTTTATAATAACACAAAAATCCCACTAAAAAAGGGCGAGGAAGCTTGTAAATGTATTTCAAGAGCCACTGCAACACCGGCGGGAATCGCCATGATTACCGAGCTAACAGAGCAAACAGAGCCCAAGGCAAAGAACAAGGTGTAAACGTGTTTAGGCTTCAAAATGACTCCCGCAGACAGGAGCAGTAGATGCAGCGACACCATAGGAAAACAGGGCAGATGCATGGAATAGCCTCCAACAAAGAGAGCAAAAGGGTGGCCTTGTCTTTTACTAGTTATGTTAGCCTTTTACTAACTCAACAAAGGCAGGAGAGGGACGAGGCACGGGACGACGCCTCAGGGATGGGATGGGACGCGCAGAACAGGGCCCGCTACCTCTGCCTCCCGCTATGGGACACGTCTAATTTCCGCCCCACCCTCCCTTACGTCCAAACTCTCTCAGGAAAACCAGCCGCATTCAGCCCCGAACATGAATAAACTAGAATAGCCTCTCACCGCCTGCAGACCCACTAGCAACCAGAACCAGCAACGCCCCACAGCCGTTAGCTCTGTCACCGCCATCTCGGCGCCAGACCGCTCTCGCCAGCGTCGCCGGAAGGCCGCTGAAGGACCTCACAACCGTGGATGCCCGACACACTGCCTGATGCAAGAGAGCGTAGGGATCCTCTCAACACGTGGCATCGCAAGCACAAACAGCTAACTCAGCACCTCCATCGGAAGCCTGGAGCAAAGCTATTTTAGTCTGCTTAAAGTAGCACTTCACAGCGAGGCTATAGGAGATGCTATTCCGCAGCCTTAGTCAGGCAGTGTGAAAACAACCCTCGATAAGGACCTTACACATTTCTAGAAAGATGCTGCCAAGAACCATATAGGTCCCCAACCCCGGCGATTGACAGCTTGTCTGAGCAATACTACGGTACCCTTCTCAAGTGCCGCGGTGCCTGTGCCCAATGAGAGTGGGCGGAACTTCAGGAAGGGCCTGCCAATCACGAAGGGTCGCATGTAGGCGGGACACCGCCTCAGCCCGACAGCTCGGAGCTGGGGGTCGAGGAGGAGGAGTCAACATCGTGTGGGCGGGACGCCGCCTGAGCGGGGCCAATCCAGTTGCGGGAGAGGCGGGGTGGCGGGAGCACCACCCAATGGCGGAGGGCGCGGGGGCGGGTCGTGCCGTGCCGCCGACAAGCGGCGGCGGCGGGTGGTTGCGCGGTTGGGCGTTCGGTTGCTGAGCAGCGCACGCAGGCGGGGGAGGGGCGCGCTGGTGGCCGCTGCGCAGCGGTTGGTGACGGGGGCGGCGGGGCCGGACGGGCAGTCTGCGGGGCGATGTGAGACAGGCGGCGACGGGCCTTGTCGCGCGACCCCAGCCACGCTCCTTTCGCCTCCCCT